>WNNJ02000130.1:0-23298 GCA_012934845.2 Pomphorhynchus laevis | reverse complement strand
CAACGTGCTTTCCGGATCATCCTAATTTTATTCGGCAGGAATTTTAATTGCTGTCGATGCTTGCTTTCTCACAAGATCCCTTTATCGATCCCTTTATCGATCCCTTTATCTTCACAGGATCCCTTTATCGATCCCTTTATCTTCACAGGATCCCTTTATCGATCCCTTTATCTTCACAGGATCCCTAGTTTAAAGAGGCTATGCTCATACTACTCTGTTAGCAAATTCTCGGAGATGCCTTTTATATATAACTATATATAAAGTAAATACAATTGTTCTGAAGAAGTCCTAGTAAGGGACGAAACGTTAAAAAAAACTATATTGTTTTTGGTCTTTACCGGTTTACAAAATTTTACTCTGAAAATATATGGACGAATCTATATTAGATCCCGGATCGCAGCTTAATATATCGCTATATATAATTTAATCGTAGAATGTGTAAAATTATATATATTAAAATAATGTAAAATTATATCTATGATAATAAATTATATAAAATTATTATATATAACCTAATTAGTTAGACATTTAGTTTGACATTTATGGTATCATTTATTGTGTTCATCAGTGATTGAGAGCTACAAACACAGTAATTTGAAATTATCCTGCCTTAAAAGCTTCAACAGAAAAATGAACTTATTAACTTTATTAATTAATAATTAACTCTATTAATTAATAATTAACTTTATCTAATCAGAAAAATGAACTTATTCAATGTTAAGTTGATTTATAGTTTCGATTTCAATGTAATTTTGTAATATTTTTAAATATAAAACTTTTAATAATATTATTCAATTACAATTCTAAATTATTGCATAAGGAAAATGTTTATATTTTTAACTTTATCCATAATACCTTGATCCACAAAATCAATATTGAGCTATTTAAACAAATTATAAATTATAGGCACAAAGATGATCACTAATTGTTAATAATAAATAACACAAAAAACCTTATTTAACTGACATCTTATCACTAATTAATAAATTAATGTATTAATTTTGTAAATTAATGACTTAATTTACAAAATTAAGACAGCTTAAAATACTTATAAAATTGTAGCAAAATAATTTATTTACTTTGAATAACGTAAATAAAATAGAATAATTTTTATCGGAAACATATATTATCTTAATACAAATTAGAAATATATTATCATATATTTATATTAACATATAAATATAAATATATTAACATATAAATTATATATTATCGGAACAAATTAAAATGATAAGGAAAATAAATATTTTTGAGATTATATAGTTATATACAAGTCGCTTTAATTGCATCAATATACAGACCGAAATGAACGCTAAATTTATTAATTTTATTGTTACTGAATTTTGATATCAAAATTACTAAAAAAAATTCACATAAGTGAAAAATTCAACTTTGGACGAACAATGTATATATATTGTAAAATATATTTTAAAAATAAAACCAAAAATGTTAAGACACAAAAATGATAAACTTACAAATAAAGAGCATTACTAGAAATAACTATCGAAGATTGTGTATCAAAGTGAGTATCGTAGAACTTTCTAAAAAAAATGATTGTTGAGCGTAGGGTGACTCGTCGAAAACAATTATTATCTAATTATTTTAGCATCGTAAAAATATAAAATAAAACAATCCTTATTTTGTATTAATAAAACAGAAAATATATTGAATTGTCTTCAAAATATTCTTGGTAAAAACAATTTAACAATTGAAAATGTATTATTTTTTATCCGGTTTTAAAAAGTGTATTATTTTTTATATGGAATTGTACAGTAATTATCGGTCACAAAGCAAATCAATGTAAATTCAGTAAAAAAAGGAAAAAATTTTGAATTATCGTTTAAAATATTCTTAGTAAAAACAATTTAACAATATAAAATGTATTATTTTTTATCCGGTTATAAAAAGTGTATTATTTTTTATATGGAATTGTACAGTAATTATCGATCACAAAGCAAATCACTGTTAATTCAGTAAAATAAAAAAGAAAATATATTGAATTATCGTTTAAAATATTCTTAGTAAAAACAATTTAACAATTTAAAATGTATTATTTTTTATCCGGTTATAAAAAGTGTATTATTTTTTATATGGAATTGTACAGTAATTATCGGTCACAAAGCAAATCACTGTAAATTCAGTAAAATAAAACAGAAAATATTTTGAATTGTCTTCAAAACATTCTGAGTAAAAACAATTTAACAATTTAAAATGTATTATTTTTTATCTGGTTTTAAAAAATTTATTATTTTTTATATGGAATTGTACAGTAATTATCGGTCTCAAAGCAAATCACTGTAAATTCAGTAAAATAAAACAGAAAATATATTGAATTATCGTTTAAAATATTCTTAGTAAAAACAATTTAACAATATAAAATGTATTATTTTTTATCCGGTAATAAAAAGTGTATTATTTTTTATATAGAATTGTACAGTAATTATCGATCACAAATCAAATCACTGTAAATTCAGTAAAATAAAACAGAAAATATATTGAATTAATCGTTTAAAATATTCTTAGTAAAAACAATTTAACAATATAAAATGTATTATTTTTTATCTGGTTTTAAAAAGTGTATTATTTTTTATATGGAATTGTACAGTAATTATCGGTCACAAAGCAAATCACTGTAAATTCAGTAAAATAAAACAGAAAATATATTGAATTATCGTTTAAAATATTCTTAGTAAAAACAATTTAACAATTTAAAATGTATTATTTTTTATCCGGTTTAAAAATGTGTATTATTTTTTATATGGAATTGTACAGTAATTACCGGTCACAAAGCAAATCACTGTAAATTCAGTAAAATAAAAAAGAAAATATATTGAATTATCGTTTAAAATATTCTTAGTAAAAAAATTTAACAATATAAAATGTATTATTTTTTATCCGGTTATAAAATGTGTATTATTTTTTATATGGAATTGTACAGTAATTACCGGTCACAAAGCAAATCACTGTAAATTCAGTAAAATAAAAAAGAAAATATATTGAATTATCGTTTAAAATATTCTTAGTAAAAACAATTTAACAATATAAAATGTATTATTTTTTATCTGGTTTTAAAAAGTGTATTATTTTTTATATGGAATTGTACAGTAATTACCGGTCACAAAGCAAATCACCGTAAATTCAGTAAAATAAAAAGAAAATATATTGAATTATCGTTTAAAATATTCCTGGTCAAAACAATTTAACAATATAAAATGCATTATTTTTATCTGGTTTAAAAAGTGTATTATTTTTTATATGGAATTGTACAGTAATTATCGGTCACAAAGCAAATCACTGTAAATTCAGTAAAATAAAAAAGAAGATATATTGAATTATCGTTTAAACTATTCTTAGTAAAAACAATTTAACAATATAAAATGTATTATTTTTTATCCGGTTATAAAAAGTGTATTATTTTTTATATGGAATTGTACAGTAATTATCGATCACAAAGCAAATCACTGTTAATTCAGTAAAATAAAAAAGAAAATATATTGAATTATCGTTTAAAATATTCTTAAAAACAATTTAACAATATAAAATGTATTATTTTTTATCCGGTTATAAAAAGTGTATTATTTTTTATATGGAATTGTACAGTAATTATCGATCACAAAGCAAATCACTGTAAATTCAGTAAAATAAAACAGAAAATATATTGAATTATCGTTTAAAATATTCTTAGTAAAAACAATTTAACAATATAAAATGTATTATTTTTTATCCGGTTATAAAAAGTGTATTATTTTTTATATGGAATTGTACAGTAATTATCGATCACAAAGCAAATCACTGTAAATTCAGTAAAATAAAACAGAAAATATATTGAATTATCGTTTAAAATATTCTTAGTAAAAACAATTTAACAATATAAAATGTATTATTTTTTATCTGGTTTTAAAAAGTGTATTATTTTTTATATGGAATTGTACAGTAATTATCGGTCACAAAGCAAATCACTGTAAATTCAGTAAAATAAAAAGAAAATATATTGAATTATCGTTTAAAATATTCTTAGTAAAAACAATTTAACAATTTAAAATGTATTATTTTTTATCCGGTTTAAAAATGTGTATTATTTTTTATATGGAATTGTACAGTAATTACCGGTCACAAAGCAAATCACTGTAAATTCAGTAAAATAAAAAAGAAAATATATTGAATTATCGTTTAAAATATTCTTAGTAAAAAAATTTAACAATATAAAATGTATTATTTTTTATCCGGTTATAAAATGTGTATTATTTTTTATATGGAATTGTACAGTAATTACCGGTCACAAAGCAAATCACTGTAAATTCAGTAAAATAAAAAAGAAAATATATTGAATTATCGTTTAAAATATTCTTAGTAAAAACAATTTAACAATATAATATGTATTATTTTTTATATGGTTTTAAAAAAATGTATTTTTTTATATGGAATTGCACAGTAATTACCGGTCACAAAGCAAATCACCGTAAATTCAGTAAAATAAAAAGAAAATATATTGAATTATCGTTTAAAATATTCCTGGTCAAAACAATTTAACAATATAAAATGCAAAAGTGTATTATTTTTTATATGGAATTGTACAGTAATTATCGGTCACAAAGCAAATCACTGTAAATTCAGTAAAATAAAAAAGAAGATATATTGAATTATCGTTTAAACTATTCTTAGTAAAAACAATTTAACAATATAAAATGTATTATTTTTTATCCGGTTATAAAAAGTGTATTATTTTTTATATGGAATTGTACAGTAATTATCGGCAAATCACTGTCATAAAATTATATTGAATATCGTTTAAAATATTCTTTTTAACAATATAAAATGTATTATTTTTTATCCGGTCAGTAATTATCGATAAAATCACTGTAAATTCAGTCAAAAATAAATCGTTTAAAATATTCTTAGTAAAAACAATAAAATGTATTATTTTTTATCCGGTTATAAAAAGTGTATTATTTTTTATATGGAATTGTACAGTAATTATCGATCACAAAGCAAATCACTGTAAATTCAGTAAAATAAAAAAGAAAATATATTGAATTATCGTTTAAAATATTCCTGGTCAAAACAATTTAACAATATAAAATGCATTATTTTTATCTGGTTTAAAAAGTGTATTATTTTTTATATGGAATTGTACAGTAATTATCGATCACAAAGCAAATCACTGTAAATTCAGTAAAATAAAAAAGAAAATATATTGAATTATCGTTTAAAATATTCTTAGTAAAAACAATTTAACAATATAAAATGTATTATTTTTTATCCGGTTATAAAAAGTGTATTATTTTTTATATGGAATTGTACAGTAATTATCGTTCACAAATCAAATCACTGTAAATTCAGTAAAATAAAATGTATTATCAAATAAAAGGTCATAAATTAAATATAAAGAGAAGCAAATGTAAAATAGATGTCAAAGTCGCTAATAAAGAGTTAAACTTTTTTTAATTTTTTAGTATAAATATTATATACACTCGTGAGAAAGAAATATAAACAGAAAATAAAATGGTAGGTAATTATATTTACATACGATTGCCATCGTACTTTTGTCATTTGCCTTCTTGGTGGGCGCTTAATGTCCCTCGCAATCGTAATGTCATTTGAAATAGTATATTATCAACATCCTATCCAATTCCTCCGGTACTTGAAGACACCATCGGGTTTAAAGTACATTTCTCGATTTTTACTATTCTTTAGTCGTATTTTGCTCTTTTTTCGCTCTTCGTCATATCTTCATTTATCTGGTTTAATTAAAATGATGGTGCTAGGGTGCTGAATACACAAAAAGGATCGCTCCGTCACTTTTGAGAAAATCCAATTACAGGCAGTATCAGATCTTGAATATATGTCTTTTGTCGTTGTAGATACATCAAATACTACATGATTTGGAAATGCCTAAAGTTCTGGCTCAGTGGTCACACATTTACACACTGTAAACTTAGAATCGTAAAAATTCATTAATTTTTTATAGCATTTAAGATTATTTTAATCTTAAAGGTAGGGTAGGGTAATCATATAGGTAGGGTAATCATAAAGTAGAAAGAACGTCCATGATTATCGTATACAAGTTCTCGCAGATAGTCATGATCATCTTGCTGCTTTATCAGTCCCAAAAATAGAGACTTTTAGCTCATTTAGGAGCTGTACCTTCGACATGCCTTTTCCAAAACAAGTTCGAGTCAAATAAAGAGAAGAAATCAACTTAGCAAATGCTCTCGTGACCGAAATTTGATAACAGCAGTAAATGACGAGGTTGTTCAAAAGCAAAATGAGAGTGTATTACGCTATAACCGCATGTTATTATATTGGGATCGTATCCGTACTCAAAACACTTTGATTCGGATCATGTAACTTCGGGATCATTCACGCAAATACAATACAAGATTGGTACCTTTAAACTTCACAATGGAACACCTTAAAATAAATAACGCGATTCTGAAATGAACCTTAGATGATATATCAATTGAAAAGGATCAGTCGAATAAAAGCTCACATGCGAATCAGAGAATTTTCTTGAAAAAAAGGTTTTATTTATTAATAAATAATAATTATTTTATGTATAAATAATTACACGTTATTAATAATGTATAAATAATTAATTATTTTATTTAAAATTAAATTTGAAAATATCGCAGCATTAAATTTGTAATAATATAATACGTCAATTATAATTTTGGAAAAATATTTTTTAAACTTTTTTATTTTAAAATTTATGATAAATGAATTTAGGTATAATTTAAAATATTGCAAAAGATACTTACAACATAGAGATATTATTCCCAGATATATCTATCAAAGTGTTTGATTTAAAAGTAGTATTGTGAAGCTCTCTAAATAATTAGTTCATTATCTAAATGTCTATCAACTAATTCTCTCTAAATGCTTTAAGAACATTTAGAGTCTTTAACACATTAAGTATAAATATTTAAAATATAAATAATTCATTAATTATGTATTTACATAAATAATTTATTTATAATTTATTATTTTCTTTATTTATATTTATAATACCAATGGAATTATCAGAAACAACAATTTTTCTTCCTGTATATTTCTAAGAATTATCTTGTTCGATCGTAATTATTTCGATCGCAATTTGAAATCCAGATCGAAAACCATTTGAAATTAATGTATTATTGTGCTGTTTACTGAGCCAAATTAATTTAAAGAATAAAAAATGAATAAGAACAAAATATTCTGATTTATAAATTTATTGTTTTGAAATTAATGTATTACTTAGTCAAATTCATTTTAAACAGAAAAATTATCGTACAACGCAAAAACAAATAATGTTTAGGGGGATATACTCCAAGATGAGCGACATTGTTAAATCACGAAATATTATTTGTAATATTTGATTGTCCAAGATAGGGGACATTCTTATACAACGAAATATTATTTGTAATATTTGATTGAATTGATGCAATTTACGGATGTTTTTAAACTATTATTTCGTCTTATACTAACCATCTAAAAACTCCATACTTCCACGTCCGATAAACAATGTATCGTTTACAATATCTTTTGAATATAAATGGAATTTTAACAAGCAACAAATGAATCATCTTAAAAATAAATTATTATTTTTAATTTATTAGACAATAATTAATTCATTAATTATAAATTATTAATTAATTATTAATTAATTAAAAATTAATTAGTTAAAATTAATAAAATAATAATAATTAATCTATTTTATTTCAAACTCTAATTTATAGCAAGTACTGTAGGATTGAGTTATTAAAAATCTTATTTTATAAAAGTCTGAATTACAGGTAAACTTAAATTTAAGAAATGCACTTTTAAAATTTATGAAATACATAGTATAATATACGATGACTTTGCTAACTAATACGTAGTTTTCTAATCCTCTGAATACATCAAAGAGGAAATTTATATCATGGAAGTTATGTTCTTTCTTAATTTTTATTTGTCTCGTCTTTTTTATTTCAAACTATACATTAGAAATTATCATACAACGCAAAAATAAACAATGTTTAGGGGGATATATTCCAAAAAAAGGGGACATTGTAATTCAACGAAATATTATTTGTCTCTTCTATTTCAAACTTTACTTGGTATAAATTATATAAAATCTTATATAACAATTATTATTTATAATTATCTATTATTTATTATTAAATATTAATTATCTAAGAATAGGATTTTAATTGTCAGGTCTTTTTTGTTTCAAACTATACTTTAAAATGTACTAATTAGCATCATTTAACAATTATATACATCATCATTGTAAAGCAACACATATTTTAGAACTGGTAGATTTTAAGACTGGCAAATTTAAAAATCAGTGTAACTTACATTAACGTGAAGTTACCGTTGAAAGAAAGTGAAGAGTTTGATTCAAGAATAGTATTGTACATATTTCTAAATATTATCCTTTACATGAGAACAAAAGTAAGTTAAAAAATGCAGTAAAAATACTTTTAATTTCCTAAATTATTAAAGAAATTATCTTTGAAACTTTGTAGTATAAAAATTATTTAAAATATTATATAATATCGCACTGATACTGTATATTCAAAATTTAATTTAAAAATTTAATTTTAAATAATTTATTTATTAATTATTTAATCTTATTGATTATTGGTAATTTAATTAATTATTAATTCTTCACAAAAATGACTAATTTACTAAATGGATCAACAAAAGTTATTTATTAGTGGAGAGAGTGAAGAAATTATTTATTCAATCGAATTTTCAATAGCCTACTGCTATCATCATAAGGAGTAAATGTAACAAAAAATATTTTTACAATTTAAGTATTTGCAAAGCTGTCAACTGCATACTTCGCTTGGTGCAGCAGAACAAAGACGTCAATTGTACGTTTTTCATTGCGCAGCGGATCAAACGACTAGATGTGCTCCTTATTAAAAATAACACAAAGAAAGAAAAATATACATAAAAAACAACGAACAAAACAATACAAAAAACCATTACAAATCATTATAATTATAAAATATTTTTTATTAATTCAATAGACAAGGAAATTAAATTACACAAGTAAAGAAAAATATACATAAAAAACAACGACTAAATTAATACAAAAACCATTACAAATCATTACAATTTTAAAATATTTGTTATTAATTCAATATCTGGTTTATTATTGGGCATCAGTATATTTCTATTTTTGTGCCTAAAATAAGCTTATTGTATTTTTCGTTCTAAAGCGTTGTTTTCTACTGAAATAACTTGACTTTTTTCAAAATCTAAAATATGGTTATTGTTCAAGGAATGGTCTATTACGGCCCCGGATCCTGTTCCTATCTTAATCGAGTATCTATGTTGGTCAATACGCTTAGACAATCCTTGTCCTGATTGACCAATATAGATCTTATTACAACCATCACAAGGAATTTTATATACAACACCATCCTTGTTAAAATTAGGTTTCTGTTTAAATATATTTTTTATTTTGGGCACTTTTTGATTATATAAGACAATGCTGGAGGTGCCGATTTTAGAACTTTTAATGTGATTGATCGTTTTGCGGTTCCATTTACCATTAATATAGGGTATACCTATATATTTTGATTCAAGTTTTGGGCCTACCAGTTTTGCCCTAGTACTATTTCCCATAAAATATGATTTTTTGATAGCCCAAGTCGGATATCCACTACTTATAAGACTTCTCTAAATTACATCATCCCTTTTCGATTTAAGATAGACACTAGAACTTATTGCCTTTGATCTCAGGAACAGTGATGAAGCTGCTGAAATTTTCCAATTTCTAGGAAGATTACTTTCCCAGCTTACAACATTAGGGTACTCACAAATTTTTTGAGAAACCTCAGTTTCTACTTTGTTCGCAGGAGATCTAATAATCTTTACATCAAGGAAGGATAATGTACCATCTTCTTCTTTTGTTAATGTCCACTGAATATTTATATCAGCACAATTTAATGTATCCAAAAAACAATCCTGGTCAAACGGTTTTTTTAAAATAACAAAAGCATCATCCACATACCTAAGCCAGGTGTGAATGTAATTCATATTCTTTAAATGTGTAGCTTCCCATTTCCTCATATATATATATATATATATATATATATATATATATATATATATATATATATATATATATATATATATATATATATATATATATTTCAGCGAGTATTGGTGCTAGGGGATTACCCATAGACAATCCGTCAACTTGCTCATACATTTCATTTTCAAATTGAAAATTAATATTTGTTGTGCATAATTTAAGTAGAGTTATGCAATCACATATGCTTAAATGTTTCCCAAATTCTGTATTCATTAGAAATTCAGATGCAAAGCTAATTGATTCTAACAACGGGATATTTGTAAATAGAGATTTTACATCAATTGAGATCATTATTTTATCGGAGATGTCAATATTCTGCATACGTTTTGCGAACTGCATTTTATCTTCGACAAGGGTGGTTCAAGTCATACCACTCAAACCTGTTTAAGGATGTACTACCTGAAATGCGTGGATACATGGTCGAGGACACCGAGGCTGATATGATAATATCACTTAGAAATAGTTTGGAAGAGCTAGTTATCATAAATATACCCATTATGAATGTGCAGTTCAGAGTTTAAAAACTCGGTCAAAATTTGTAATCCCGAGTTAATTTCGCGTTAATTTCTGATGATGCTAGTAGTTACTAGCGAGATAACGAAATAACTTCTGTTGTCGTTCAACTATACATGATTTCTCCTGGATATTTAAAAATTTACAACAGATCAAGATAGATATATATCCCCAATAAAATATTTTATCAAATTTGTTTATGTTTAAATCTATCAGTTTCTACTGTCGCTTGAGAATAATCCTCAAAGTACGTCAACTCTTTTTTATAAGAATATTTTATCAGTAATCCAAATTGATGATCCTTGGATCTAAATCAGCTCATCGTAATATAGCTAAGATTTTAATTATCATGACGTTTGATCGATATTCGGTCATATATCAGTTAAACGGCCATTGTAAATTCTAAAAGCGAATATCCAACAAGAGAACATCATCTACAAAACGCAAAGATGGAATCCTAATGAAACATTATTGAAGTCTAACACAAGCAAAAACGAATCAAACTTGTTGCTTATATAATATCAAAGAATTAAGATTTAATAAAGTTGTGTATTTTAATTACATAACAATTTATATTAGAATGTAGCAATGAATCTTAATAAGATGATATAAATGTTCATTTGTTTAAATTAATCTCACTCGACATAATAACATGTTGTAGTAATGAATTTAAATTATTTCAGCTGATAAAATAATATTTTACTGTTTATTAAATTTCAATTTAATTTTTTCAAATTTGTTAATTATTGCCTTTTTATATAATTTTTTATATAATGAGTTTTTGAAATCACAAATAAGCAATAAAATATGTAACCAGAAGAGCTCTAATATTTCTTTAATAACGAACATGTAAATTATTCCTAATTGGGTTGTACGATTATTAAATAACGTTATTTAGTTGTAAAATGATTTGACACTTATGCGTTTAGCCAATAAACCAACTTCCTTGACAAAAGTATGAATGTTGTTGTTTTTAGAAACAAAGAATTTACAACCAAATATGAAATATTACAAAATGAATGGTCAGTTTAATAATTACAGAAACTTACAGCGTATGATTATTACCAAGGATGTTCAGCGAAAAATTTGATTGGACATTAATATCGTGAAATTCTCTAAAATGAGATTTACATGTGCGTAAAAAGTACGCTTTCAGTATTTCAATATTTAATAAAAATATTAATATAAATATTCAATATTCAAAAACAAGTATTTCAATATTTAAATCGATTTGGTTGAAAGCAACTTTTCACCATTACGTCATAAAAGTAATTTTAAGGAAGCTTTAGAATAATTAATCAATTATATGTTTGAAACGAAATATTTAAATAATGAATTAATACTTTTAACCCCTATCTATCTAAAAATTCAAAATTTAAATAAATATACGGGGACAAAATAAAATAAATGCATAATTAATATTATTTCAATATTATATATGAACATTAAAACATATTTTTATTAATAAATTTAGGGTTTGATTTTAGTTATGATCATAGTTTTTGTAAATTTATAAAATCTTTTAAAAAATTGTCAACATTAATAATAAATGTTTTGTTAAAAACTGTGTAAAAAATAAAGCGGAATTATATAAAGATATGATATATTGATACATCAATATTTGATATATTGATGTTTGATGTGTAAACTCTAATAATTTTTATTCAATAAGCGAACAAATTTATCCAGGTCATAAATGTTAAAAAAAATAAAATTTAATTATATAAAGAAATGAAATATTTGTTTCGATATATTGATGATATAATTATTGAAATATAACTCTAATATTTTTTATTCAATTAGTGAACAAATTTATCCAGGTAGTCTTATTCTTAACAAAACCAATATTAATGATAAAGAAGGTGTATATCTAGATATGAACATTAAATTAACATTAACTAAAACTACTATTAATTTATATCGTAAAGATGACATATTTAAATTTACACGAAACATATTTTTTGCTGCATGAGCATTCATGCATACTATATAATATAAAATAAAATACATTAAATAATGAAATTTAAGAATTGCAACAACATGTAATGATATTGGCTTTCTTAAAAATCATTTAAATAATTTTATGGATGCATATTTTAAACTTAATTACTATAAAAATAACATCAAGCAGAAAATAGTAAAATATATGAAATATATGAAATATAATGAAATATATGTTTCGAAAACGATATACATATATATGTTATAATAATTATAACGCCTATCTAACAAAAATTAAACCATCAAGTAAATATAAATATATGGATAAAATTGAATTAATAGAATCCTTAAATATTTTGATAAATCAAAATTATTTAAAAGTAGGGACATTTATATTTAGACAAGTAAAAGGTGTTCCAATGGGTGGTAATAGTAGCCCAATTATAGCTGACTTGTTTTTAAGCTTTATATAATATGAATTTGTTCACAACTATGTAAAAACTAAATCTAAACAATATAAATATATGAAATATATGTTTCGATACATTGATGATATATGTGTATTTAATTCTAATAATTTTTATTCAAAAGGCGAATAAATTTATCCAGGTAGCCTCATTCTTAATAAAACTAATATTAATGAAAATAAAGGTATATATCTATTAACATCAATCAAAACTACTTGAATGTATATGGTAGAAATGACATATTTAAATTTACAAAACCATATTTTTGCATGAGCATAAATGCATACCACATTATATTATATATAATACATTAAATAATGAAGTTGAAAATATGTTCATAATAAAAAATAAGGAAATTGTTTTTTAATATATTGATAAGTTTATATATAATATAAACTTATCAATATATTATAAAACTCAATATAATATAAACTTATCAATATAATATATTATATATTGTTTACAATATATTATAAATTATAATATTGATAAATTATATTGATATAATAGCATATTATTAATAATATAAAAATATTCAGATTACAAATATATTTTAATATATTTTTTATATTTTAATATTTGAAAAATTTAAAATAATTTGTAAAAACTGATAACTTATGAATATTTCAATACATTCATTTTCTGTGCTATAGCGAAGAAATAGGTTTATAAAAAAGATAACATGTAATCTAGTAAACATTCGCATTCCTAGATGTAATACAACAGCGAAATCAAACTCAATAAATGTGGCCTTTCAAATTAATTTCGCTATATAGAACAAATTCTTAAGTGCTCCCTTGCGCTTTAGATTTTTCATGTCGTCTTTTCCACTTGATCAGAATAATAAAAATCAAATGAAACAACCCATTCGCCGCTGAATATAAATTTAAAAATGAAAATATCTTTATATTGAAAACTTTATTTGAACCGCTAAATAGATAATATAGTTTTAGAATAAAGATTAGAGATTATTAGATTATTATTTAGATTATTTAGATTAGAGAAACTGCTAAGTTTATGCATTTGTACTCATTATGGATTTATACTAATGTAATGTGATTATGCAGACGTCAAACTTAAAATACGCAAACCAATAAGGTGTATCATCATATTACCACCTATGGAGAAGCTAGGATTACACCAACCTCTGAGTAAGCACGGAGATGATTTAACAGTCAGAAATAGTTGGAATCCATGCGAGCTATCAATGTGGTAAAGATGACGGAATATAAATTCAAAAGCTGTCCACTGCAATAAATTGTGAGACAAAGCTATTAATCGTATATCAAACGAACGTGTTATATCAAACAATGGTGGTTCAAGTCATTCCACACAAACCTGTTTACTGATGTACTTTCTGAAATGATGGGATACATGGTCGAGAAAACGGAGACTGATATGATAATATCACTTCAAAAATAGTAACCCATTACGAATGTGAAGTTCAGAGTTAAAAAAAACGGTCAAAATTTGTAATCCCGAGTTAATTTCGCGTTAATTTCTGATGATGCTAGTAGTTATTAGCGAGATATCGAAATAACTTTTGTTGTCGTTCAACTATACATGATTTCTCCTGGATATTTAAAAATTTACAACAGATCAAGATAGATATATATCCCCAATAAAATATTTTATCAAATTTGTTTATGTTTAAATCTATCAGTTTCTACTGTCGCTTGAGAATAATCCTCAAAGTACGTCAACTCTTTTTTATAAGAATATTTTATCAGTAATCCAAATTGATGATCCATGGATCTAAATCAGCTTATCGTAATATAGCTAAGATTTTAATTATCATGACGTTTGATCGATATTCGGTCATATATCAGTTAAACGGCCATTGTAAATTCTAAAAGCGAAAATCCAACAAGAGAACATCATCTACAAAACGCAAAGATGGAATCCTAATGAAACATTATTGAAGTCTAACACAAGCAAAAACGAATCAAACTTGTTGCTTATATAATACCAAATTTACCCCGCAAATTTAACTACTCTGTTTGAACCTCGCTAATTAAACCTTGCTAATTAAACTACGCCAATTAAACCTTGTCAATTAAACCTCGTCAAGTAAACCACGTTAATTATACCTCGTTAATTTTCCTAACTTATAACCTCGCTAATAAAATTTTGCTTATTTTACCTCGCTAATTTATCCTCGCTAATTTATCCTCACTAATTAAACCTCGCTAATTTTACCTTGCTAATTTTACCTCCCTAATATAATCTCGCTAATTTAACATCTATAATTAAACCTCGCTAATTTATCCTCGCAAATTTAACCTGTCTAATTTAAACTCGCAAATTTAACTTCACTAATATAACCTCGTTAATTTAGCCTCGCTAATTTAGCCTCGCTTTTAACCTCGCTAATTTTACCTCGCTAATATAACCTCGCTAATTAAACCTCGCTAATTTAACCTCGCTAATTTAACCTCGCTAATTAACCTCGATAATTTAACCTCACTAATTTAACCTCGCTAATAAAACCTTGATAATTTACTCTCGCTAATTTATCATCGCCAATGAAATTTTGCTTATTTTACCTCGCTAATTTAACCTTGCTAATTTAACCTCGCTAATGTAAGTTCGCTAATATAACCTCGCTGATTTTACCTCTATAATTAAACCTCGCTAATTAAACCTTGCTAATAACCTCGCTAATAATATTTTGTTTATTTTTACCTCGCAAGTTTAACCTTGCTAATTAAACCTCGCTATTTATACCTATCTAATCATCTCGCTAATTTAGCCTCGCTAATTAACCTCGCTAATTTAACCTCGCTAATTTGACCTCGCTAATCTAACCTCCCTAATTTAACCTCGCTAAGTTAACCTCGTTAATTTAACCTTGCTAATTTAACCTCGCTAATTTAACCTCGTTAATTTAACCTCGCTAATTTAACCTTGCTAATTTAACCTTACTAAGTTAACCTCGCTAATTTAACCTTGCTAATTTAACCTCGCCAATTTAAGCTCGCTAATTTAACCGCATTAATTTAACCTAGCAAATTTAACTACTCTATTTAAACCTCGCTTATTAAACCTTGCTAATTAAACTTTGCTAATTAAACCTCGTTGATTTTCCTCAGAAATAATCTCGCTAATAAAATATTTCATATTTTACCTCGCTAATTTAGCCACGCTCTTTAAACTTCGCAAATTTCTCGCGCTTATCAAACCCCGCTTTTTATAGCTCGCTAATCATGCCGGCTTACAATAAGTAAAAAGTTGAGTAACAGAGAAGTTTATTTTCAATTTATTAATATAAGAACAATAAATTTAAATTTTAAATTAATTTACAAGAACAATTTCTCATACTATTTGTAGAAAGGGAAATAAATGAAAAATAAAATTGAACAATTTAACTAAATTAATCATTAAATGCTAACTAAAACTTTATCATTTCTATTCACATTATATGAACGAAATCATAAATCGTAAATGACGTGGTTCTTTTAAATATTATATTCTTAAACATCCTAAAGTGGAAATTAACAGAATAAAGGAAAAGTATACAATGTGTTAAAAATATTTTGTAATTTACATCAATCTCATAAAGATATTAAAATAAAAGTCGCTGCTAAGTTCGGGATCTAAAGATTTACTGACAATATTTACTTGCTGATATGCTGTTACATATCAGCAAGTAATTTTTGCCAGTGAATCTTTAGATTCACCGACAAAAAGTTAGTTTAGTGAATCTTATAATTATTTAACAACGTTTGCTTGTGTGTTTAATAAACCCAAGCTTTCTAACTTTCACATAATTTACATTTGGCCATATACACAACAGATTCCTTAAATATGACATTTTATATTTGAGTAATTGTCCTTTAAAAATACTCGCTCCTTATTTATTTCTAAACAACATCCATTAAATCATTTAGTTATTCTGTTGTATTTAGTTGTCGTTTTTTAACAAAATCTTGATGATCCGATTGAGTCACGAATATATTGGAATTGCCAAAACAAATTAGTGGCTTTCTATATTCCTTCAGCTGATTATTAACACCGCTTTAAAGCCGTATTAACCAATTGTGACTATCAATTTGGCAAAAGCAAAATATTATTACCAAAATAATCAAATATACACAGTACGAAAACAACATTTTCACAAATGTCATTGCTGATAAAGAATTTCTTAAATAAATAACTTCATAACTTTGCTGATTTTAAATTCTCAGATACTTACAACACTGTAATATTACAAGATATATTCAGTGAAATGCTGGATTTAATGATGGAATTCTCAAACACTCTAAAACATAAGTTTATCAGCTTTATATAAGAAAATATATATAAAAGATATAACAAAAAATATAAATATAAATATAAGTAAATATAAGAAAATTTGGTCGGCTTCATCAATTATCCTCGTGTGAATTCTTTAATCCTATACGCAGCACTGTACACTACAATCAGCGTAGGTGGACCTCATCAGCAGTGAGCCTACGCCTACATTTCGTGTTTCGGTCCTTTAATGATCTGCTGAAATTTTCCTCTGCTGCCTTTCAGTAAAATATACAATCGAATATTTTTGTGCTAGATTTTAGGTGTTGATTAAGCATTACAAAACAAATTCAATCAGATTTATTCTGATTGAATAAAATTTATAAAATCTGACTTTTGAACATTTTCATTTTAAATTTAGAATTTATTTAAATTTTGAAATTACAGTCTTATTGATATAAGCGATATTTATTTTCAAAGGCAATTCAGCAAATACTAGGAAAGCATATACAAATGTGACTTGATAATCGTTCCGAAGTTACATATACTGTCCATCATATGTAATATAGTATAATATTATATATTTACATTTAATATTTATAAAATTTTAAAAAATAACATTTTTAGTAAATTTAATCTTGTTCTCATTCTTTATCAGCAATATACATTTAAAACGTATTAAATTCTTATAAATGAAAATATATATTCATATAAATAAAAAAATATAAATTTATATCAAATTGCTTTGATTGTGCGAGTATATAAAATGAAAGGTGTTATGGATTTTGACTTGGATTTTATGGATTTTGCTATTGAAACTGGAAGAAATATTATTAGCAAAACAATATTATATCAATATGTTTCCAATATTTTAAAAGCTTCTTTTATTTTATATGATTAAATATAAGAAGCTTATAATATTATAAAGAAGCTTTATCATAAAAAACTTCCTATAAATAAGCTTTTTATAATATTTTATATGCTACTTACATCTTATGCACTTTACCAGAAGCAGCCAGCAAATAAATTGTTTCAAATATTGTATCTTTAAACACTTTAAAGAAGAAAATATAGTGTTTGAATTTCATCAGAGAAAATAGTCCTTAACACGTATTTGGCCCCGCTGCTATGTTGGGTAGAGGAGTTAGGGGCCGAAATCTGATAACATAAAAGTTCCTCCTGATGAGCTCTAATTCTTATTCTGATACAACGTTTGTTATTTATTAGTCAATTCATAAAAATCGATTTTTATTTTAAATTTCAGTTTTTATTTTAACTTGATTTAAATTATAAAAAATCTTATAACAATTATTAATTTTATTATTTAATTATTAAATTTTGATTTAGCATTATTATGCTTTGTTTATTTTATAATTATATTAAATACGTGACTCGGTTAGCTGATTTGATTTATATAGATACAATATAAATTTATATAAAAAACAATCCTGTTTTGATTGTGAAAGTTTATCAAATGTAAAGTAATGCTGTGTTATGGATTTTGACTTTAAAAGCACGAACGAACGAAAAAATGAAATATAAAAAATATCAAAATATATATTAAAATATTAAAATATCAAAAAATATGAAACTGAAAGAATTACCAAAAATTATCAATATGTTATTAATATTTTAAAATCATTGCTGTTGTTATTTATTTATTTTATTTTATCTTAATTATTTATTTTATTATTTAATTATTAAATTTTGATTAAGCATTTTTATGCTTTGTTTATTTTATAATTATATTAAATACGTAGGCTCAGTTAGCTGATTTGATTCTTACATCTTATACACGTTACCATAAACAGCCAGCAAAGAGTTTGATTCAAATATTGTATCTTTAAACTCTCTAAAGAAGAAAATATAGTGTTTGAATTGAAAATCCTCAATAGTACGTCGAATTCTCTGCAATCACAGATGAAAAGCGTTCTTTAATAATTTAATCCTATCAAAATTCAAGATTTCTACCAACTGTCATTTTTTCATACCGGTACATCACAAAATACAAACAAAATGACATGCTTTTATGGTAAGCTTAGTTCTTTTATGGTAAGCTTAGTTATAAATTTACACATTGGTATTTTTTTTGAATTTCACAAATTGAGAATTATTGATAATTTATAAACTACAGTAGTTTATATATTACGATAACTGTACATTATCCTGACAGACAGCAGGTGTATATTATCAGTAAACTTTTTAAATTTAACTAGATTTAAGTTATAAAAAATCTTATAACAATTATTTAATTTATTATTTAATTATAAAATTTTGATTTCACATTATTATGTTTTGTTTATTTTATAATTATATTAAAAAGGTAGACTCAGTTAGCTGTTTGATCATTACATTTAGAGAGAATTAGTCTATCAATTAATTCTCTCTAAATGCTTTGAGAACATTTAGAGTCTTTAATACATTAAGTATAATATAATACATTTAAAATATAAATAATTCATTAATTATGTATTTACATAAATAATTTATTTATAATTTATTATTTTCTTTAATACCTATCAAAGTGTTTGATAGGTATAATCAAACACTTTATCTATCAAAGTGTTTGATTTAAAAGTAGTATTGTGAAGCTCTCTAAATAATTAGTTCATTATCTAAATGTCTATCAACTAATTCTCTCTAAATGCTTTAAGAACATTTAGAGTCTTTAACACATTAAGTATAAATATTTAAAATATAAATAATTCATTAATTATGTATTTACATAAATAATTTATTTATAATTTATTATTTTCTTTATTTATATTTATAATACCAATGGAATTTTCAGAAACAACAATTTTTCTTCCTGTATATTTCTAAGAATTATTTTGTTCGATCGTAATTATTTCGATCGTAATGGAAAACCATTTGAAATTAATGTATTATTGTGCTGTTTACTGAGCCAAATTAATTTAAAGAATAAAAAATGAATAAGAACAAAATATTCTGATTTATAAATTTATTGTTTTGAAATTAATGTATTACTTAGTCAAATTCATTTTAAACAGAAAAATTATCGTACAACGCAAAAACAAATAATGTTTAGGGGGATATACTCCAAGATTAGCGACATTGTTAAATCACGAAATATTATTTGTAATATTTGATTGTCCAAGATAGGGGACATTCTTATACAACGAAATATTATTTGTAATATTTGATTGAATTGATGCAATTTACGGATGTTTTTAAACTATTATTTCGTCTTATACTAACCATCTAAAAACTCCATACTTCTACGTCCGATAAACAATGTATCGTTTACAATATCTTTTGAATATAAATGGAATTTTAACAAGCAACAAATGAATCATCTTAAAAATAAATTATTATTTTTAATTTATTAGACAATAATTAATTCATTAATTATTAATTAATTAAAAATTAATTAGTTAAAATTAATAAAATAATAATTAATTAATCTATTTTATTTCAAACTCTAATTTATAGCAAGTACTGTAGGATTGAGTTATTAAAAATCTTATTTTATAAAAGTCTGAATTACAGGTAAACTTAAATTTAAGAAATGCACTTTTAAAATTTATGAAATACATAGTATAATATACGATGACTTTGCTAACTAATACGTAGTTTTCTAATCCTCTGAATACATCAAAGAAGAAATTTATATCATGGAAGTTATGTTCTTTCTTAATTTTTATTTGTCTCGTCTTTTTTATTTCAAACTATACATTAGAAATTATCATACAACGCAAAAACAAATAATGTTTAGGGGGAAATATTTCAAGAATGGGGACATTGTTATTCAACGAAATATTCTTCGTCTCTTTTATTTCAAACTTTACTTGGTATAAATTATATAAAATCTTATATAACAAGTATTATTTATAATTATTTAATTATTTATTATTAAATATTTATTATTTAAGAATAAGATTTTAATTGTCTCGTCTTATTTATTTCAAACTATACTTTAAAATGTACGTATTAGCATCGTTTATCAATTATATACATCATCATTGTAAAGCAACACATATTTTAGAACTGGTAGATTTTAAGACTGGCAAATTTAAAAATCAGTGTAACTTACATTAACGTGAAGTTACCGTTGAAAGAAAGTGAAGAGTTTGATTCAAGAATTGTATTGTACATATTTCTAAACATTATCCTTTACATTAGAACAAAAGAAATTAAAAAAATGCAGTAAAAATACTTTTAATTTCCTAAATTATTAAAGAAATTATCTTTGAAACTTTGTAGTATAAAAATTATTTAAAATATTATATAATATCGCACTGATACTGTATATTCAAAATTTAATTTAAAAATTTAATTTTAAATAATTTATTTATTAATTATTTAATCTTATTGATTATTGGTAATTTAATTAATTATTAATTCTTCACAAAAATGACTAATTTACTAAATGGATCAACAAAAGTTATTTATTAATGGAGAGAGTGAAGAAATTATTTATTCAATCGAATTTTCAATAGCCTAGTGCTATCATCATCAGGAGTAATGAGTAATTTACCAAATGGATCAACAAAAGCTATTTTTAATGTAAATGTATAATAGAAAAGTAATTTGAAAATGCAAGTATAAGAGACATGCAAATATTGGAGTCAATGCCAACCGCTGGAAAAACTTTCTGACAAATCATGGAAATGCTTCTAACTATCCAAATATGTGAATTTACCATCAAAATAGCGGTATAATAGATCACATCACTAAGCTTCAGATATGTGGTCCCTCCCTTGGACATTTTGTCAACACTGAAAGTGTACACTATTAGTTACTAAAGATTTATTAGGAGTTTCAACGAGGAACGAAGAGGCAAGTATCTTGACAATTTTATTTGATATCTGATTTTGTACATGTTAAATCCTCAGAGTTAGTTGAGAAATTTAATATGATTTGGATAAACTCTAGAGAGTAGCACTCAAGAGGTCATTGATAGCTATGTTCTCTTAACAAAGGGGATGCAATATAAATAATCGTATATCAAACGCACGTGCTATATCCAACAAGGGTGGTTCAAGCCATTCCACTCAAACCTGTTTAATGATGTACTACCTGAAATGCTGGGATACATAGTCGAGGACACCGAGGCTCATATGATAATATCACTTCAAAAATAGTAACCCATTACGAATGTGCGGTTCAGAGATTAAAAACTTGGTCAAAATTTGTTATCCCGAGTTAATTTCGCATTAATTTCTGAAGATGCTAGTAATTACTAACGAAATATCAAAATAACTTTCGTTGTCATTCAACTATACCTGATTGCCCTATATATTTAAAAATTTACTACAGATCAAGATAGATATATATTTCCAATAAAATATTTTGATCAAATTTGTTTATGAGAATATTTTATCAGTAATCCAAATTGATGATCCTTGGATCTAAATCAGCTCATCGTAATATATCTAAGATTTTAATTATCATGACATTTGATCGATATTCGGTCATATATCAGTTAAACGGCCATTGTAAATTCTAAAAGCGAATATCCAACAAGAGAACATCATCTACAAAACGCAAAGATGGAATCCTAATGAAACATTATTGAAGTCTAACACAAGCAAAAACGAATCAAACTTGTTGCTTATATAATACCAACGAATTAAAATTAAATAAAATTTTGTGTTTTAATCATGTGAGCTATCAATGTGGTAAAGATGACAAAATATATCAATGATGGAAAAAATTGTGAGGCAAAGCTATTACATATTTGAAGTAACAATTGAACTGAAACCATAACAAAACATGTTGATAAAACATGTTTACCAGCATGCCTTAGAAACAGTTAATAAAGCATGTTTTAGATAGTTTCCCAATTAAGAGAATTAAAAATAATAAGGATGTTAATAATCTGTTGTATGGAATAAAGGCTGCATAGTACGGCCCAGCAATAAACATAAATAAACATTTTTGTCAAAAAATGTCCAAAGATGTGCAAAATAAAAGAAGAGAAAAAATAATAGACAATAAAAAGGTTTTCTTTAAGGGTCGAACCGTGAAATGTAGTTCTGGGTCAGCAGCTCATGAGACCCACTCAGACTGATTAGTAGGGTCATACTGTATCAAGAATAGAAACAGATATTA
>WNNJ02001302.1:0-78384 GCA_012934845.2 Pomphorhynchus laevis | reverse complement strand
AAGATATAAGTATAATGTATTATATATAATGTAATTTTAATTTAATATTAAATTTAAATATTTTAATTTATTTTTATTTTATATAACTTTATTTTAAGAATAAACAAAAAGCATTATTCACATTGCACTGTATTATTAGGATATTCATTCTGAATTTTATGTGTATAAAACTAAATATTAATAATTTATTTTAAATATAAATAAATTAAATGGTTACTGAAAAATATAGAAATTTTTAATATAATTTCTTTCTTGTACAGAAATAAACATAGAAATACAGAAAGATCTAGAAAAAATATAGTACTATTTAAAAAAAGTGTCACTGTGTATGACCGAAAACGTTAAAGTTACTGTTTCTTAAATATTAATATTAATAAATATTATTTATTATATTTATTATATTTATTATTTTATTTTTATAAAATTATTAAATTTTAATTTATTAACATTTAATAGATAAATAATTTAATTTAATAAACAAGTAATGAATAAAAAGCTTAATAAATTAATAATTACGCACCCTAATGATTGATAAAGTACATAGCCTTCGAAAAACACGTACTAAGTTTTCGTAGTGATTACAACGGAGTAGAGTGACAGTTAAGGATTTTGATCCGCAGCGCTTAAAGATGATAGCCAAACAAACGTCGTTTAACAGCCAAGCATCCTGGATATTGTCTTTAAATATCCATTGAGTGCCATTTGAAAATAATAGAATAAGACTATTGCTGTCTAAAATTGTAATTCTTGTATTATTCTCAAATCTAGGGAGACTTGAAATTTCTAGAAATGATTGTAATCTGGTAAATATCCGATCCATTTGCGAAACATTCGGCAAATTAAATGTCACTAGATAGCTGAAATTAAATGTCATCCTAAAAACAGATATTATTCCCCTAAACGTTCTCGTCGCGACCAGCTTATAAAAGGGCAAATTATGTGGCAAATTTTTTAAATTTTATTTGTGTACTTTTCGTACACAAATAATTGTCTTCAATTTCAGGTTTTGAAACCTGAAATTGAAAACATTAAATCGAAATAATAATTTTTAATAAACAAAAGATTTTGTTTTTCCGTAAATGATACTGTATGATTCCTATTTGTTACTGTTCTAGTTGTAATACTGCTCGCCTAAACGCAGTGGCGTACCACGGGATGAGCGTGGACTTCGCAAACTAGCAGATATTGACCGAGCGATTTCGAAGCTGATCTTTTTTTTAAGTTTCACTGCTAAATCACTGTAACTTGAGAATCCTTTTTATGCTAGCGTCGATGCAATTGTTTTCACTAACATGCTAACTTCTTTGACAAATCCTCCTGCTGTTGAAAAGACTAATGGAACAAATGAACTGCTTTCAATTCTTCGCACTCTTTCACTGTACTTCGATTTTTTTCTGGTTTTCGTTGTACTCGAAGGCCGATTTAGGTGCACGAGTAATGTTTGATTGAGCTTGTGTTGAAAAAACATAAATGTCGTAGAACGTTCGCTCGAATCGAGAGCCGTATACACCAGAGCATACTATATCTATCCGTGCACATTGTTTGTTCGTTGTCGCTGAGTTTTCAAAGGTAATATTATCGGGAACATTCATTAACTCCAGTTCAATTCCGACATTATGGCCAACTAAGCTCAGAGCACTTGCTATTGGATCCCAAACTGCATTATGTCTGATGATCGGTAGTGCTCCATAATTGCATGATAGTGCGTGCGCTAAGGTTATATTCGACCCGCAGTAACACAATCGCTTATCGAGACCTTGATCCAAATTACCATATCGTGCGTTCATTGCATCGGTGAATTCATTGATGGATAGATAAAATTTCTCATGTTTTAGCGGTAAGACACTTAGCCACGATGAGGCACCAAGATGTGCCGCATGTTTGATAGTGTTTTGTAGGTAGGGAGCTAGGTCGGTTAGTATTTTTGATACACGATCTAGATGTGCTTGATTTCGGAATCGCGTAATTTCATGAAGTATTGTGTTTTGCTTTTCGCGTAGACTATCACCTAATGAGTCTCCATCATAATTCGATAGAAGCATTATTGATGATGTTTTCTCAATATGAGCGGTAAATAATGGGTTGGCGATCATTATTCCTCCTAGCTTGAAAGGGGAGCAGAGTATATTCGACATTCCATGGGTTAGCTTAAATGTAGCCAATTTAGGAAGCAAGTTGGATTTTGTGATATCTTCTAATTCATTCCATACTTTTTCAGTGATGTTGCATGAACGCATTATGTGAATCCACTTCGACTGAATTGAATTGACCATTCCTGAATATGCAACGTGCGGATCATTTTTAGCTACTACGCACAATCTCTCGATTAGTGCTTTCCAGCCGGTAAGCAAATCGTAGATTGATTGCTCTTCATAATCATCAAAACCAATCAGTGAACCAAGAACGTTTATTCCAGTCGTTGTTGTATTGATGTTTATGTCGGGCAGTTGATCATTATTTATAGGTAGATGCGATAATATGTTTGATTTTTTTTGCGTTTATAAAGTAGCCATACTTCGGGCCGTCTGCATGCAGAATATTCCACACTTTCTTTAACATATCAAGCGGTCCAACAAAGTTGGCATCGTCGGCGTACCATATTTGTACAACAGAAGGGACCTGCCTTATATTATTGTATTAATTAATTATTATATATTAATTATTATAGTAATTAATTTTTACTTTTTTTATTATAATATTGATTGTAGTATTTATAATAATTTACTTTTGGTTATTATAAGTATCAAGAAATTTTAAGTTGAAAATCATTGGTGCATTTGAATGTCCCAAATCATTGGGACAATCATTGAATCATTTTCAATCGGGTCAACTTGTTGGAAGTAGTGATCAATAAATCGGGTTACATTCAGGAACCTAAAGGAGCATAAATGAATATCAAGAGTAAACCATTACCAATTTAAATCCAAAAAGTCCATAAAATTTTTTTAAGTGTTTCATTTTATTGCACTTTCGAAATCCACAACAAATCGGGTATTTGTACATTTGGATGTTCTTGATAATATGTTTTGATTAATATTGAAGTGGATTTAAAATATTCATTGACGATAAGGTATATATCAGTTCGAAGCATCGTGATCATTAGTGACTGAGCTTACTTGCGGATTACCCGAGTCATTCCGTAACATGTTCTGCGACGTGATAATTCCCTTTGTACCGATGTCGGCTTCCTGAGAACTCAGTCTGAATTAATCCACTAGTCATCCTCAAACTTTGTCATATCAACTGGCTTCCTCCAATATATGTAGCGTATTCGTTTTGAGATTCTTGCGAATGCCCAAGCTACTAACTTTATCTTTAAGAATATAAACTGCCAGACTACGATGTTTTAGCCATATGACTAGGAATATTGTTCTTCCTGTCATAACAAGGCGTTACCTAGACATCTAACGAGTGTCTTATTCGCCTCTAATGACTTCTTTCTATATATGAAGAAGTAGCGATTTTACTCTGGGATTATCCTGAATAGTCGAGCTACAACCCTTATTTCTAAGTCTTATACCGACTATTCCACAAAGGAATCCAATTTCAGTCACCCCTATCCAGGATATTGATCTTTTGATTATTACCTATATTTCATGATCATAAAGTATGATAGGGAAATAAGATTATGCGAACTATCGAAAGCTTAACCTGAAGCTCATCGACTGCTTTACCACGATAAATAACGCATTACGTAATAGTTAAACATATCTGTCTACGCTATATTATAACGTTATATTAACGCTATTTATAACGCTATATTAAGAATGTCTCTAAAAAATATGAAAAATAGGAAGAATTTATTTAATGTATAAATCGAAAATTTGCAAATAATCAGTTGTTTATAAAAAAGGAGAGTGAACTGAAGAGCTTGCAAATTACATCATAAGCACTTAGAAATGTTCGATTTTTTAATATTGCATCTCGTTCTTTAAGCAAATTATATTATAATGAAAGAAGACAAGACAAATAGATTAAAATCAATGCAAAGTATAGTTTTTATATCATTAGCCAATGTATGAGCGATATCTGGATGCGAAAAAATTCATTCTTGGTTCACGATTTAACCAAATTACTCTTAGTTTTGTGAATAAACAATTTTTAAATTACTTTTGGTTTTTAATATCAAAACCCAACTCCACGCACTAAAATACTTGAGAACGATTATAACGAATAAAATAACTTTAAAGCTATTAAATCTGATATACTTAATACCTTAAAATACTTCACAATATTTAACTTAGATTCCATAAATTTCATAAAAGTTATCTAGAACAAAAATTCACAATGATTGTACAGAATTCCTACGATAATATCCGTTTAAATGATACCTAGAGTGGATAATAATTAAAATAGTCCACAGGCAAAATACGCTAGGAATCTCGACCATACGTTCGTTGCTTCGAAAGAATTCGACATATCTGCTACACATAGACGTGGTTTAATGGGAACTTATCGTGTATCAAGCTCTAGCGAAAACTATATAGAATTTAATGTAATTAATATTTTGCAAAAATATACAAGAATTTTTAAATGCTACGGATAAGGTATAACATTTTTAGTTTTTATTATAAATTGATTGTTTACTTATTTTTAAAAGAAAAAAGTTAAAATTAAAAAAAATTAAAACTAAAAATTTTAGTGAAATTATTACAGACAATTTATTGCTTCGAGATAATTATATATTAAGCATAGGCTATACAACCATTACCAATCTAAATTAAAATAATCCAATCTAAATTAAACAGATTGTATCACA
The DNA here is from genome assembly GCA_012934845.2 of Pomphorhynchus laevis. NCBI lineage: Eukaryota > Metazoa > Acanthocephala > Palaeacanthocephala > Echinorhynchida > Pomphorhynchidae > Pomphorhynchus > Pomphorhynchus laevis. The sequence continues at coordinate 73,625 of WNNJ02001302.1, read as the reverse complement.
ATTAAACAAAAATAATTAATTAATAATTAATAATTATTTCAATTAATTAATAACAGCTAAACATTTTTAACGAACAGCTCAAATTCCGAAATACTTAACTTTAATGGTACGTATTCAGTAAATTATTTCGATAAATATTAATGAAAATCTGCGAAATTATAGAATTTCAAACTCCAAATATTACGTAATATACAGGGGGATATATCATAGTATTTTGAGGTCATTTAAAAACTTATAAACAGAGCAAACAAATTGTAATTGTCTCTCAAGTACAAATTAGCATGTGCGATTAAGAAACTAGCTCAGAAACTGTCAAACTTAACAAATTTTAAAATAATAAAAGGAAGTTGTTGAAACAAACTGTAGTATGCTTTCGAATTTTATATAAAACATATCGCTGAATTGTTTTAAAAAACAATTAAAATTTTTGCAACTTCTAAAAATTAAATTATTTTTGCTTATAAAAAATTGACTTTAGCAAACGCATTTTTTAAGAACTCAAATAGAATGAGAATTTATTTTTAACATATTTTAACAGACAAATCACGTTATCATGCTAAATCTTAAAGGTATTTAAATGACTACATTAGTTTCATTGTCTTTCATGGTACTTGGAAAATATTTTGAAAATTAAAGTTATAGGAAAAACTATTAGTAGAAACATATTGCTTGCTACCCATGATATATGCCCCATTTATAGTAATTGGTTTTAACTATTAAGAACAGCGACCAAACAGTAACATGATCTTGAATAAATGAAATTTTAAACTAAACATGGATTTAATGCGATTTAAGTGCATTTTAGTAACTTACATTCTGAATATCCACAATTTGGTCGAATCCATATATATCATAATCTTAAATAATTACAACTACATCATTTGATATATTAATTATTTTGCTTAAATTCTCTCTTTTGCAGTGTAAATACCGATTTCTACAAGATGAAAAAGTAGAGTACAGTTTGATCTCTCAACCTGTACCGTGGTCTATCTCGATGTTTCTTTTCAGAGAGTCCGGCCTGGAAAACCCTCCAAGGAAGGCGATCCATAGATATCCTCGGAATGTGTCCTAGCCACAGCTGACTTTATTCGATGCGGAGAAGCAACGATTTTACTCCGAGTCCATACCGGATGACCGAATTTCTAACTTTATCTTTAAGGCTAAGATCGGCCGCACAGCGAAGGAACCTTATTTCGTTCGCCTGTATCGGAGATATTATCTCTTTAATGTTCCTTCCGTCCCTCGAGAACAATATACTTGAAATACTTGAAATATACTTGAACAATATACCTGATATACTTGAAATTCTCTCTTTTGCAGTGTAATCAAATCAGCTAACTGAGTCTACGTATTTAATATAATTATAAAATAAACAAAACATAATAATGCTAAATCAAAATTTAATAATTAAATAATAAAATAAATAATTGTTATAAGATATTTTATAATTTAAATCAAGTTAAAATAATAAATTGAAATTTAAAATAAACGTCATTTTTATGAATTGACTAAAAAATAACAGATGTTGTATCAGAATAAGAATTAGAGGTCATCAGGAGGAACTGCTATGCTATCAGGTTTCGCCCCCTAACTCATCTACCCAACTTAGCAGGGGGCCAAATACGTGTTAAGGACGTATCTCCTCTGATGAAAATTGATTATATAGTATCTTATTCTAATACAAAGTATATTATATATTATCCATCCATAATATTGTCCGGTAATGATTTTAAATTTATTTTTAATATTATTGTGTTGATTTATATATTTTACTATTTTCTGATTGATGGTATTTTTATAGTAACCCAGTTTAAAATATGCATCTATTAAATTATTTAAATGATGTTAAATAAAACCAATATCATTACAAATTGTTGCAATTCTTAAAATTTCATTATTAAATGTATTATATTTTATATTATATGGTATGCATGAATGCTCATACAAAAATATGTTTCTTGTAAATTTAAATATGTCATCTTTACGATATAAATTAAAAGTAGTTTTAGTTAATGTTAATTTAATGTTCATATCTAGATATACACCTTCTTTACCATTGATATTGGTTTTATTTATAATAAGGCTACCTGGATAAATATGTTAGCTTATTGAATAAAAATTGCTCTAATTAAATACATATATCATCAATATATCGAAACATATATTTCATATCTTTATATAATTTAGATTTTTTTTAAACAGTTATGAAGAAATTCATGTTTTATAAAGCTTATAAATAAGTCAGCTATAATTGGGCTACTATTACCACCCATTGGAACACCTTTTACTTGTCTAAATATAGATGTCCCTACTTTTAAATAATTTTGATTTATCAAAATATTTAAGGATTCTAATAATTCAATTTTATCCATATATTTATATTTATTTGATGGTTTAATTTTTGTTAGATAGGCGTTATAATTATTATAACATATATATGTATATCTTTTTCCGAATATAAGATTAATTAATTTTACTAACGCTTCTTTAATATCTACTAAATCTAGATTTGTATAAAGCGTACTAAAATCGTACGTATTTATATTCTGAAAATGTTATTCCTTCTGTGTGTTCTAAAAATTCTTTTGTAGAATTAATACTTAAATAGTTTTTTATACCAGTATTAATTTTGATTAACTTGCAATATTTTTTAAAATGTGCTTTAATTACTAAGTATTTTATAGCTGTAAACTGAAAAGGTGATTATGTTGATTTAAAAGTAAGGCATGTGCACGTAGTTTTTATTTAATTTTTATGTAATTTTGGATTCCAATATAATATATGTATAGTTTTATTACCTGATTCAATTTTTATACCTTTCTTATCCGTTATAGAACAATGACTTGTAATAATTGTTTCTAAACTAAAATCACTACGTTCATATGTTGGATTTACATTAAAATCATTAGAATTAACCTCTTTCACTAGTATATCATAATAAAGCTTTTTACACTTTTTATCCATTATATATAAAAGTTCTGTTTATATTTAAATCATTATAATTAACTCCTTTCATCAGTATATCATAATAAAGATTTTCATATGAAGACAAAGTTATTACTAGCTTTATAAATAGTTGTGAAGTTATCCTTTAATTTTGTAAGTTCTGTTTACTAATTTGATCCTTCCTTTTGTAATTGTTTGTAATTTTCATTTTATTTTTAAGTTTAATATATAAGTTTTCCAATTTAAGCTTTTACTATTGATATACTTTTACTTTGATATATTCGAGCTTTCACTAATAATCAGTTTACTGATTAAGTATTTAAGTCATTAGTAAGCATTTAAGTCATTATATAACAAATTGTAAATTTTATTTTTATCATTATTATTTAATCTATATTTATACCCTTTCGATAGCAGCTTTCTTAATTCACAATTTTCAATTAATTCTAGATTATGGGTACAAATATGTTCATTTATTTTATCAAAACTAAGACTTTTACAATTGCATTCTGTTTCCATTATGTTTCTAATATTATCGTTACATATTGATTTTAATTCTTTATTATAATTACAAATTTTTCGTCCTAATAGTGGTAGGAGTTTATACCTTATTTTAGGAATATATTTACTTAAATCTGACCCTATTATTTCTTTACTTTTAGAATTATTTAAAAGTCCGGCTATATTTATGTTATCTATACATTTATTAATGAAGTTTATGATTAATGTATATTTTCTATTGTTATTATTTACATTTATTGTACGATTATAGTATTTTGTATTACAATAACTGTCTATTATACAACTTAGCCTAGCATAGTCATTAATTAATCTTTGATTTATTGAACATATGATATCTTTAGAAAAACTTCTTATATTTACATAAAGATCTTAATATTTCTAATATTTCATAAAGTTGTTTTAATATTTGCTAATTGTTCATAAATATACTTATCCTTTTTAACATTTTCAAGTTTATTTTTCTTATTCCTTTTATCACCATGACTTCTTGGCTTGCGCTTAACCAGATTATTAAAAAAAGTTGTTTATTATTTACCATACTACTTCTGCCAATTCTTTGAGAACCGATTTCTACAAGATGACAACAACAATTTCTTGACAAGAAAAAAAAACAAAAAATATACAAGATTTTTCCTGTCAACCACTGGTCCAGGTCTCGGGTCGTGGAGGCAGTACACGAGGCAAACTAATCCAGATATCGCGATCCTAGGCGACAGACCAAAGTTCTCTTTCAGATAGCCCAAGGCGGTCTTCGGTCAGTTCCGGGATTATCTCAACCTGTACCGTGGTCTAAGTCGATGTCTCTTTCCAGAGAATCCGGCCTGGAAAACTTTTTATATTTTTCAAACCCTCCAAGGAAGGCGATTCATAGATATCCTCGGAACGTGTCCAAGCCACAGCTGACTTTTTTCGATGTGGAGAAGCAGCAATTTTACTCCGAGTTCATCTCGGATGGCCGTATTTCTAACTTCATTTCTGAGGCTAAGATCGGCCACACCGCAAAAGAACCTTATTTCGATCGACTGTTTCCGAGATATTATCATTTTGGCCATAACGCAAAATTCATGACCATAGGTTAAGATAGGAACGAAAATCGCGCGGTAAACCGAAAGCTTCGCCTGAATATTCAACTCCTGCTTCAACACGACAGACTTATTTCTCGCTTCAACAAGACAGACCTGTACAAAGAACGCATTGCTGCTTTAGCTGCACAGATCCGATTTTAAATCTCTTTAATGTTCCTTCCGTCCCTCGAGAACAATACCCTAAGATACTTGAAATTCTCTCTTTTTTGCAGTGTAAATACCGATTTCTACAAGTTGACAGTCAAAATAAATATTAAGATGTAATAAGTTAAAACTTAAATAACTTCGTAAAATAATTAATTAAAATTAATTTCTAAGTTAGAAAATAACGAATCTTATTATTTTACCAATATTTGGATCAAAATGATGTTTTCGACACACCTTGAGAAATGAAAATGTACAGGAAATGAAAATCTAGTAGAAAAGTATGACTATTGATGCCTAATAAATAAAATATTTTAATTTTTTTAAATCTAGTATAAAACAAAATTAATGTTTTAAATCTAATGTTCTTCAATTAAATTGAATACAAAGATCAATTTTATCTTCGATGAAAGCCAAAATATAATAATTGTTTTTATTATAACTTTTGTATTATAATAAAATTCGTTACTATGAATGACTTAATGAAATCATAGCATCTTTTAAACACACATTGCAAAATAATCGAGCATAATATTAAAATAATGGCTATTATTTATTAACTAAGAATTTTCAGAATAGATGAAATTATTAAACTCATTCACCGTGATATTTCCCATTTACTATTTTATAGAGTGAATTTTTGGATGAAGTATTTTCTAAAATAGAAAGTATTTAATTCACTGTTATTGATTCAATTTGTATTAGAAATTCAACTAATGGGTAAAATTGTGAAATTCTCTCGAATTCTTTCGTAGCAAAATATCAAAGATAGAAATTTTGTTTACAACAATTTTCAAAAAATACATAGAAATGTTTCATTCGCTATATATCTTATTTTTATATCTTTATATAAATATTCAAATTACAAAAATAGTTAAATAGATATTCAAATAAAAAAATTTGTAATTAAAAATGTAATTTTAAATGTTTTTTGAATGCTTTCGACACAGCTGATATAGGATTGAGGAATACTATCCGACATATAATAAAAATTGAAATTTATCTTTTTTGTTTAGTAAATTTTTTGAATTTATTTATAAAATTAAAAATTATGTAACAATCATTTTATAAAGTTTTATTATTTCTAAATCGGTTATTCGACTGATAACGACAATAAGATAGATTTAATTTATATGTACTGCGCTTGGCTTATATATAGAATTGAAGCAACGTACATCACAAATTTATATTATATTTATTCTAAATATAATACAAATTAAATACAAACTGCGTATGTACGAACAAAATAAGGAATTTCACAAAATATGAAAGATTAAAAATAAAATTTATAATTACAAGACAATAAATATCATATTTAGAATCAGGTGTCATTTGTCTGGTGTTTCCTAGATAGTAACTCCTCGATATCCACAATTCCAGATTTGCTACATTGAACTTTATCTGAATTTCCATGTGAACTATTTATTTCTAAAAGTGTGGTTTTTGAATGTTATTTTACATCTATTATTTTAATAGAACCTTTCAAATATTGTTCCAATTCATTGGTATACACACCAGGGTACATTTGATCTAAAGCAATTACGATATCATTAGGTAGAATAGTGACCCGCTTCTTTTCTTTAGCAATCAACGATGCCCTAAATTGATAATAAAGGCGTCATTCATAAAATTTGAAAAGTGGAAATTCGAAAAATATAAATAATTTACAATCGGTTGTGAATCCACCGCTTTAAAAGTCCAGGTTAATGTACAGTGAAATAAATATTTTACTACTTTTCGGTTTAAAAATAGTACTACTTTACTAATTAGGTATAAGCTTTTGACGATTGCCATTTTTTCAAAATTATCTGTACATGCACCGATTTTAGACGAGATAAATATGATTTCACTTGAAGCTGTAGATTGAAGCTAGCGTTCGTTTTATTGATTTCCTAAAATACGCTGCAATCTAACTATATGAGAAGAAAATGATTTCACTTATGCATATTTGATTTCGCCTATACAAAATGATTTCACTTATGCATATTCGATTACACAAATGTAGGCCCTTCTGTTGATGTGAACAATATAAATAATTTCCATCTTACATTAACTAAGATAAAGAAAATTTGTCAGAATCGAAAGCCAACCTCTAAGAAGATATAAATTTGAGTTAACTAACTACCCTCTGATACTCTTCTTTCTAAAAGTCGATATAAAACCATTGTTCGTCTTAATTTATAACTTAGTCATTTCCTCTCAACCACATACTAAAGTAAATGGGTGCTAACAATATCTTTATAACTAATTCGGTAAATAAATACTAATTCGGTACCAAACCATAATTTTGGATATTTCGAAGCATAATATGATTTGATATTGCATGTTGGTTGTTGTATTAAGATTACGATCGCCGAAAGAGTTCGGACGTGTCTAACCAAGGATTAGAGTGTAATTAGTTCTTTTATTTCATTCAAAAGTATATTATCAGCTCCACGGGTCGATTCTATTTGAAACTATCGAGGTGTATCTTTATAAATGTAGATATATAAAATATACCCTTTGTGTTGGGTGTTTAAACTCCCTCGTAATAATTAAGAAAAATGACTTTTAATAAAAAAATTCTGATATTAATATTATTATAACAAATATATCATTATAATATACTATATTATATGATGCTACAACTCGTAAAACAGAAGTATTAATAATCACAATTAATTATTTTATTTTTAATTAAATGATTACTTAATATTTGTAGTTGCTTATATTATGTACAATTAAAAAACTGAAAATTGAGAAATACTAAACTGTCGAACAAAGAATCGAGAGCTTAACAAAGAGAGCTTATATAAGCTGTGATAACAAAATGAAAATTAAGTTCTTTTGAACCAGTGATAATGTTGAAATGTTTGTGGCAAAAAAATCGACAAAGAAATTATCTGAAAAGTAAATTTAAAATCTCTTAACTATTAGAAAATTTCTGATTCATTTGCAATTAAAATTTTTTTCTTTAATTATCCTTGCTCAAAGTTAACGAACGAATGCATTTGACCATTCTAATATGTAGCGAATTAAATTCAATTTCAATTACTGCGAATTACTTAATGCAATCGTAACATCTTTTTAACACTCTTTGCAAAATAATTGAGTATGTATAGAAGTGTGCGGAATGAAACAACTGCCAGGATGCCTGAATGGAATTCGTAATGTATTCAATGTAGTTGCCGATTAGAACTGACTTCGATCAACTGCAGGTTCCATGTCAGTTCTAGACGACCACTTCAGTACCGAAATGATTAAAATTACTTAATATGGATAAAATTTCTTAATATTGATTTCAGTAGGATTGAGTTGTGTATTGCATTGGGAAATATAGCGGATCATAAAGCAACTGGGTTTGATTTTATTAATCGTGAACATATAGCATATTCTTTCGACCTGATCAATGATTATTTGTGCATACTTCTTAATAATATCTTCATGGTGCTTACATTGCATAATCTTGGCGCTGCGCGTAAATAAAGTATTACTTTACAAACGAAAGCGATCCTTATGATGCGAATTCCTACTGAGAAATTGCTTTACTGAGTCAAGCGTATAAATGGTTATCTTCTCTGGTTACTACTCGTCTTGATTCTTAAGTAGTAAATTTTCTATCAGACAAGCAACATGGTTATCGTTCTGGTTATTCTACTTATACCACCTTCAATCCTCTCAGGCAAGCTGTGATACAATCTACTTGTTTAGGATCCACATAGTTTGCGGTGATTTTGGCATTACTATGGCTTTTGATTATGTTGATCGAAATAACCTTGCGACGAAGTTTAAACAATTTAAAGTTAAAAGATCATATTCATATAATCGAGGATATATAAGACTCTTGACTCATGATTTATTATATTGTTTAGTTATAAAATGTGGTGAATTTCCTACCAGGCGAGCAACATGGTTTTCGATCTAATCTTTCTACTCATTCTCTCAATCTGATCCTTCTACTCAATTCTCTCACAAGCGGTGATACTTTCTACTTATCCAGGTTCCGCATTGTATGCTGTGATTTTGGCATTACTAAGGCTTTTGATTATGTTGATTGAAATAACCTTGCAACGAAGTTAAATGCAATATAAAGTTAGAAGCTCATATTCTTCATATAATAGAGGAGATGTTAAGACCTCACAACATACGTAATGATAAATAGCAGACGATGTATAAGAATATGGATTAGAGGTCATCAGAAGAAACTAATATGTTATCAGGTTTCGACTTCTATTCCTCATTTTGAGTAACCGTTTTTGGAGTCTTTCATTCAAAATCGTGGTGTGTTGCAAGGCGATTCAATAAGCCCTCTGCCTTTTAGTCTTTAAGTTTCATATTTATCGTCGATAATATAACGAACGGTAATAGAAGAATCATCGGCATTAATAAAGAAAAAGAACGGTAAATCTATCTTGTACGCAGATATTCTAGTAATTTTATCATGTTATCGAATCAACTTGCACATCTCTATAGACAAGCTCCACCATAACAATTAAGTAGTCAATATATCAAAAACAAAATTTGTCAAATTTCGAAAGGGTAATTGATTTGCCAAAGCAGATGTACTTCTTTATAATGGTTCGAAAATAGCAGCTATTAATTAATTTTGTTATGCTGGGTTTAATACGACGTCGCGATGGTCCTTCTCGCACCATTACGAACAAATATCGTGCAACATAGCACAACGCTTACATAAAGTTTCAATTCTGAAAAGATTATCTTTCAACACATCATTGAAATATTTTTGAATCGTATTTGTCACTTATGGATTGAAGGCATTTTGGCCGTACCTGATAGAAGGTAATTTGACTGCAATCGATAAACTTAAATGAACATATTTGAAAAGGTTTCTTTGTCTTTCGCAGACAACATCTTTCTTAATTTTAGTTCGGATCTTAAACGACCCCACATTATGTCAGAAGCTTATGCTTGAACTTGATCTTCCAGGTACGTTCGCCTCCCTTAACCATATTTCAAGATATTACGATAAGATTTACAAAGTTAGTTCTGAATATATGCAAACTCCTGCAGTACTGCATCAATTAATGTGAAAATATTCGTTATATCTTTGACGTCCTTGGATTTTTCGTTCGTGTCGAATAATTTTTATATTTAAATAGTTCATATTTTTAATTCTTTTAAATATTATACTAATTCTTGATGTTGCTTATCTATTAAATCAATTAATTATATTCAATTTTATAAATTGAATATATTAATAATTATATATAGTTAAATAATTATTATATAATTATATAGTAAATAGTATATAATACAATTATATATTTATATATAATTGTATACATATACAATTATATAATTGTATATAATAATTATATATTGATAATATATTATCAATTTAATAAATTGAATATCATCATGTGTTGATAAATAAATATTTCTCTCATAATTATAAAATAATAAATTTTATTATAAAGTTTTATAAAACTTTAATTTATTATGATGTCTTTCTATTAAATCTATTGATTGCTGAACTCTATTAGATGCTGAACTTTCAAAATGCGAGACACTTTTCATCTCTACGCAGCAGTTACATCGTTTATCGTTACATCTACTGATTACTTATATATAATTTATATTATATATAAATTTATTTATATATAACAATTAAATATATTATTTTAATAATATTTACTATTTAAATTATAACTTTATTATTTAATATGATAATAAATAGTTTACACGAATTCTTTCGTAGGAAAATGTTAAAAATCAAACTATATTTAAATAAAAAAATAGACTTTTAAATGCGAAAACATGAACGTTATGTATAATAATTAGTCTCATAATGTATTTCATTGAAACAAATCATCAATGACATAATTCATTACAACTAAATTAAATTACTGGCGAAATATTTTAAATACTTAAAAATTATTACGATTAACACTTTGCCTAAGTGACTTGCAAATAAAATATTTTAATTCTTAAAAAAGACAACTAAATTTAATTAGATTATTATCATATCTTATTATTTAAAATAGATTATTGTTTAAACATTATTTATAAATAAAAGATTTAAAAAGTAATTTATAAATTATAAATTATAGAGTGAATTTTTATGTAATTCAATTCACTGTTATTGATTCTATTCGTGGTGAAAATTCAATTAATGAATAACAATTAAAAAAATTTCTAGAACTCTTTCGTAGCAAATTATCAAAAATAGAAATTTTGTTTACAAACAAAATTTTAGACTTTTTAATTTGTAAGCATGAACGATTTGTAATAATAATTAGTATCATAATATATTTTATTGAAACATATCATCAATTATACAAATTAATCAATGATCCAAATCTTTTCAACTAAATTTAATTAATGGCGAAATATTTTAAATACTTAAAATATTAAATATCCTATTATATTAATATTGGTTATTGTTAAAAAGCATTTATATATTGTAAAATTTATAAATTAATTTATCAATTATTGTAATAATTATGTTTTTATAAATAAAAAATGTATTGTGATAAATTATTTTATTTTATTAATTATTTTATCATGCTAAAACGCGTCATAAATACTAAAGTCGAGACAATTTGTTATATTCTATGCACTCTAATGTTCTTAGTTATGTGTCAATTTATAAATTATAAATTATAGAGTGAATTTTTATGTAATTCAATTCACTGTTATTGATTATAATTAATTTACTGTTATTGATTCTATTCGTGGTGAAAATTCAATTAATGAATAACAATTAAAAAAATTTCTAGAACTCTTTCGTAGCAAATTATCAAAAATAGAAATTTTGTTTACAAACAAAATTTTAGACTTTTTAATTTGTAAGCATGAACGATTTGTAATAATAATTAGTATCATAATATATTTTATTGAAACATATCATCAATTATACAAATTAATCAATGATCCAAATCTTTTCAACTAAATTTAATTAATGGCGAAATATTTTAAATACTTAAAATATTAAATATCCTATTATATTAATATTGGTTATTGTTAAAAAGCATTTATATATTGTAAAATTTATAAATTAATTTATCACCTTCAGCTAATTTTTTTATTTTTTTTATTATTAAAAATTAATTAAAAAATAATTTAATTTAATTATTTTATTATTCTAGAATTTTATATTTAGTTATTTTTTGAATTTATTTATAAAATTAAAAATTATGTAATAGTCATTTTATAAAGTTTTATTATTTCTAAATCGGTTATTCGACTGATAACGACAATAAGATAGATTTAATTTATATGTACTGCGATTGGCTTATATATAGAATTGAAGCAACGTGCAGTGTCATCAAAAAATTATATTACATAGATGCTAAATATAATACAAATTAAATACAAACTGCGTATGTACGAATAAAATAAGGAATTTCACAAAAGATGAAAGATTAGGATAAATCGAAAATTAAAATAGGTATTTTTTAATTCACTGTTGTTGATTCTATTCGTAATGAAAATTCAATTAATTTAATTAAATTATTTTAATTATTTTATTATTCTTGTTCAATTCCTACTTAAAATAGTTATCATCTGCAAAGTTTGATAATAATGAATACATATAAAAATGTCTATTATATTTTCACAATATTCAGTATATTATTTTCTTAATATTAATCTGAATAATTATAATGAAAATATATTTATTATAAAAAATAAATAATTATTTATTAATTATTTATTTTAATTATAAAAAATAAATTAAAAAATAATTTAATTTTATTATTTTAATTATTTTAAAAAACATTTGATTTAACTAGACCAATTGAAATAAATAAAATATATTCATGCTAAATAGTTAAACGTACAAAAATCCTATATTAAATTATTTTCTAAAGATTAAGATTAATGGTAATTTAATATTGATCAAAAAATAACGAAAAATATTAGCGAGAAAGTATTTCGTTAACATTACCGAAACATATTATTAAATATAAATAATTATTTATCAATTATTTATTTTAATTATAAAAAAAATTAATTATTGATTAATTAATTTGTTATTTATTATTTATGTTCCTAGATTACCTAGAACAATTTTAATAAATAAAATCTATTTATGCTAAATGGGGAAACGTACAAAAATCCTACATGCATATTAAATGCAGCTGTTACATTTGAAAATAACTTTTTAGAATCATTTGAATATCTAGTATTTTCTGGCACCTAAAATCAAGAAAAATGATGAAGTGAAACGTCATGCTCAAATTTTTATTTGATAATTAATAGTTATGAATATTTAAAACATTTTTTATAATTATAACTATAATTAAAAATAAAAGATTTTAATATTCAATCTTAAACTATTAATTTTCAATAATTTTACTATTCCACCTTAGAAATTAAAATTTTCAGAAAGCTACGATAATAATTAAATTTTACTTCTATTCTTATTTAATCAAATATTAAAATTTTTCTTATTATTACGATAAATAATATAATTAAATATAGTATTAATTATAAAAGATTTATTTAATATTCAATGTAATATTATAGATTATAAATATAGATTATAGATAATTATTTATATGATGTAATATTATAGATTATAGATAATTATAATATAAATAATATTATCAATAGATTATAAATATATATTATTTATCATTATTAAAATATAAATTACTAATATATTATTCAATTTATATTATTATATTATTTATATTCAATTTTATTTTTAAGTAAAAACCTTTAGAAAAAAGCAAATAATGACAATTTGCTTTGATCACTGCACATATGTACCTTGAAAAAATTCAAAGAAGCAGTTTAGGATATATTTTTATGCGCCTACATGCATAATAATTAAATATCAAACGCAATAGCTTTACCAACATATTCTAAAAGACAAATACATTAAAATTGCATCTACCTAGATTGAATAATATCTGTAATATGACGAATCTAACGATTAATCAAATCTGCATTATCCAACTTATTAGATTAATGCAGAAATTCGCAGAGCATTCACATCCAATATAAAATTCATCGCAAACTCACAATGAATTCCTTCATGTGCTAACTTTTTTATAAGTTATAATCATTTCAGACATTAAAAATATTTAATTAAATTAACGTATCGTATAATTAATCATTATAATAATTAATTATTTTATTATTAATGTAGTTAGTAGAAACATTACAAAATTCAAAGAAGCAATTAAGGATATATTTTGATTGTCAAATTCATCTGCATTCATAATCATAAAAATAAATTTTTGCTACAAAAAATGGCAGCATTTAATCATCAAAAATATCTTTTAGATTACATTCTATTAATTACACATTTATTTTCTATTGATTTACATATTATTCTAAAAATATAAATTAAGATATAGAGTATCGTAAATATATACAATTAATATATAAATTCAAAAGAATTTTACGTTCTGAAATCACTATTTAAAATACCAGATGCAAAAAGTGGCAAAGTTCACGCTAGATACATATGCATTGGCCCCATTATAATGATTTTAGTTCGAAAACAAATTAACGTTGCTTATTTAATACATTTATATTAAAAATCAAACTTTTAAATAAGAATTTGATATCAAATTTTCCGATAAATATCAGATTTTGCCATAGGAAAAAATACTCAATTCGTCAATTATTAATTAGTTAATCACTCAATTAGTTAATATTATTTAAGATATAAATCAGGAACCTTGTTGCACTCACTTGTTGCACTAACGGCAGGAAACTACCAGCTTACCTGCCGCTAGTCTATATGTAATACGGTGGCGATAGTCAACTTATTGCAAGCACATCAATTAATTCAGCTGAAGGTGTTCAACAAGGGGAACCTCTCGGTCCCCTGCTTTTCTCGCTTGCGGTAAACGAAGTTGTCAAACTTTGCCAGTCACCATTTTGAGCATGGTATCTCGACGGGGGTGACTTTGATACGATTTATTAGGATGTAGCTAAAATAATCGATCAAGGGGTGAGAATTGGACTGGCATTTAATCCTCAAAATTCAAAGTTAATAACCCGTGATCCTAAGGATCAAATTTGATTGCTGGACTTGATTCCCAAATGCATTCTGACTGATCCCAACAACGCTGTCATCTTGGGCAATCAGGTAGGTAGCGATTTGGCGCTTAATGAAACCTTGATTCAATGTACATCACTTCTCCAGAACCCTGTCAAACAAATGGTCGATCGATCTATACATGATGCGTTGTTTATGTTGCGATGTAGCTTCAGCATACCAAAGATTTCTTATCTGCTACAATGTGATCCTTGCTCGTCCTGGCCGTCATTAAAGCATTATGACGAAGTGCTAAAGTCCGCTCTTGCCAACATTTTGAATTTATATCTTGATGATAAGGAATGGCATCACGCAACTTTGCCGATTGACTTGGGGGTATAGGTTTATATCGCAGTAAAGTTATATAACTGCAGACATTTTGTCCTCAATCGCAGGCACGTCGATTCTCGTAGAGGCACTAGTGGGACCAAACCTTGAGGCAACCAGCTGACTGGACTGCTCTGATTTCCAAAATGGCGTGTTCAGGTGACCGGATGTATGCGGGGAAGTGTTGCCAACGTAAAAACAAACAAAAACGCTGGTCTTATTCCATGCATTTAATCGATAGTAGTTCACTCTTGTCGGAAGAGGGCGATTCTGCTAAATGTCGAGCTAGACTGCTTAGAGCGGTAGGCAGAGACGCTGGAGCTTTCCTGACGGCACTTCCAATCTCGATGGTTGGCACCAGATTGTACGACATATCCTTCACAATTGATGTGACCATATGACTCGGCATCACAATTAGCGGGGAATTCACATATGGATGCGGAAATACCAGCGACGCGTCGGGATTGCACGGTATGGACTGTCGACACCGCAAATCCCGGCACACTTGACACTTCGAGCTGAACCACATAATTTGAATGGCTTTGTCTTCAGCGGGATAACTTCTCGATTATAGCCCATCATTTATTGTGTCGCCGCGATGGCAAGCGACTGGATGGAGGAACTTTGTTTCCTTGGAAGAACGGTAAAATACTAATTTGGAACGCTACCTGCATAAAACCTCCAGTGGCGAGTTACGATGATAAAGCAGTGATTTGTACCGGTATGGTAGCCGCTTTTACAGAATGCAATAAAAAGGAAAAGTACAACGAGATCGATAATAGAATATATACATTCCTTCCAGTAGTTGTTGAGTCATAGGGTGTTTTGGGCAAGGAAACCTCCTATTTTATCGAAGAGATTAAAAAGATGATTCCGGGAACACAGGTAAAATTCGATCAACGGCTTTTCTCAGGCATTGATTAAGCATAGCGATTCAGCGAGGCAATGCCGCTTGTATAATCGAGTGACTAAGCGATCAATCGGTTGCCGAGTTTTTGAGAATGAAAATGCCTCAGTGTTGAAGACTATAATCCTGAAGTAATTATTTATATAATATTTCACAATTTATTGTAATTTGAAGTGCGTTTAGTTTAACATAAAATCACTTCAGTTTATATATACAAATACGGTTATAAAAGCTGTTTGTAATTTGAAATAATTCTTGGTTCATCATATAATACACTTAAAAAATAAATGTATTTGCTGTAAGACAATAGATACATTGTAGTCATCCGTAAGTTATTTTTTTTATCTGATAAAGTTCGGGCTTTTGCTGAACGTCACAATTACAATCTTGCAGAACGTCAAAATTCATTAGTCTACACCAATGATCATTATATATTGGTAATATGCTTACCTTATTCTGTCAAAAGCCAGACCAGCTTCTTGATCAATGGTCAGGCAAAAGGACATTGTCAATTAGAAAATATTTCTGCGTTGAAATCAAGTTACTTTGTTATTATTTATAGAATGGAGTCAAAGAAACGGAAATATTTATATTATTCAATAAAAACGGTTTAGTTCAATATTAAAATAGCTGCCGCTATCATCGTCCAGAACTTTAGTTTCAAAACACGTAAAATTAAATTACTTTGTATTTTAAGAATCCATGCAAGCAATGGAACGTAAATCCTTTATTTGAATAATTCTTATTTAAGAGCTCATATAAAATATGCTCAAAAAAGAAAATATATGTTTGACATAATTTTTATATCACTTAATCCGAAAAGTCCTTTCAACGAGTACTAACAAACACGAAAATACAATTTACCTGTGTTTTTATGTATCGCATAATTCTGGCTATTGGCAAACTAAGAGCATCAAAATTTTCAGCCATCTACGGTTAATTCAAATAAAATCTAAAATCAAAACGATCGTTCGAATGTTTACACAAATTGAGGTAAAAACGTTTGTCAGGTAGTTAATGTCTTCCTGTGATTTCCTTAAACTAAATACATGAAATAACTGTATTCCGTTAACCAAATTAATAGTTACGTAAAGTCCATCATTGTCAAATATTTTGTCAATAAAGCAAGCTGAAAAGTCACGCTACCCTGTTTTTGTAGGTCTATCAATATCAAATTCACAATTTTTATCATAAAAATAATACGAATAGCATTTGCTCTTTCGAAATTGATGGTCGGTATCTAAAAATAATAAAGATTTTCTTAAATACAAAAATCGAGGAAAGACACGCAAATCAGAAAAACAGTCACTAAAAAATCGAAGTTAGTCAGTTCAATCGGTCATTTTCATCCGTCTTTAACTTCCGAACTACGGCCACAGATCCAGGGGGATCTGAGCACGCCAACCGATCCAACACGCCGCATTCCGACTGAACCACCCGAGGTCTCTCACCCCCCGAAGGGTCCAATCGGCACGGACTATGATGGGTAAACGAGAGACGAGGAGATTAAGAAACCTTAGCCTTTGCTCTGGGGGACGTCCTCTTGAGAAGAGAACTAATCCCGACATAGCCCAAGTGCCCCAAAGGCGCGCCTGGGTTTTCCCTTATTATGACAAATGCTGAGCCCGTTTCAGGGCCAACCTAGCTTTATTCAGGATACGTTTGAGTCTAACCAGGTCGGCCTTCGCAGACCAGTTCACCGTAACGGTGAACCCCAGGTATTTTACTCGACTTGTGAAGGTGAGGAGTGGTTCAGAGGCAAATATGGAGGATAGCGCAGAGAGTGCTAATCTCTTAAGTTTCTGCTTTGTTGCAGGGGTGCCATGAAAGACAACCGCCTGCGATTTGGCGGAGTTTAAAATAAGCGTAGATATAGGTAACTAATCTTTTAATCTTAAAAAGAAACGGCTGATGTCAGAGACTCCCTCTTTACACCTGCGTCCAGTAAACAGGGCTGTGGTGTCATCAGCGTACACCACAAGACGTTGTTCGCGTTTAAATATTTTTAATAGATTAATGGAGGCAGCAAGATATAAGATAGGAGAAAGAGGTGAACCTTGAGGTACACTCGTAATAGGGTAGAACTGACGCGCATCAGGGTCGTTCTCACAGTAAAATCGCTTAGTGTATAGCAGGATCTCCACCCTGTTAACAATTCTCGCAGGCAACCCGAGGGACCTGATAGAAGATATCACAAAGGGAATGGAGATGCGGTCAAATGCAGCAGAAAAATCAAGGAAAACAGCCACAACTAGACGATGGCCATTATCCCGAAAAAAATGATCCACCTCACCAACTGCTGAATGGACCGAGCGACATTTGACGCACCCATGAAAACCTGTAGGGATCAAATTATGCCTACTTAAATGGTCGCGGATTTTACGCGCAAGCGCTTTTTTGTAAATCGACACGAGGGAATTTTGAATCGAAATGGGTCGCAGATCTTTAGGACATGAGCAGGATTTTTTCTTAGGAATAAAAACGCGCTTACTAATATTGATGCCTGCTACATCGGATGGGGAAGCTAAAAGCATTGTGACAGCCACCTTTCTTCTCTGATCAGCTGTCAAAAGCTGACAGACCCGAGAAGAAAGTGGAGCGACGGATTTGGAGGTGCCCGGGAGTGGACCCCATGAGTTAAGGATATCCGTAACAGATAGATCCCTACTCCTGAAGTTACACCAAGGCGGGATTGGTTGAGGTGATTAAGTGGCTCCATAGTTGTGTAGGGCTAGTGACTCCTCCAAAACTTTATCAAGGCCTACATTCCCTATCCAACCCAATGCCCTATCCTTCCAGCAAACAAACTTCTCTTTCTTGAAAAACTTCCAAAAGGAAGACTGAGAAGGATTAAGACGAGCAATGCTCGTCCTATCCATACTCAGCTGGAACCTATAACTAGTGCTCCAGTATTCATTCGAGAGAGCCTGTCTGGCGGAAACAGAGAGATTAGGGAGGTTAAGCAGTTTCGCTAGGACCTTGAGTTTTGTCGGAGTGGGATTGTATATACGACCTTTATAGGTGGTCGATAAAATCGCGGTAGCTTGCGAAAAGAGGTAGGTATTAAATTCGGTCAGACTTTCATTTCCAATTCTGGGAAAGAGTTAGATAGCCGCCTGAAAGAAGGCCACTCTGATCGGATCAAAGTGAAACCTTCTTCGAAGCAACATATCTTCCTCAATTCTCCAACGAATTAGGTCATGAGAGGTGGACAATTGCTGGCGCGACTGCTCCGTGCAGAGGGGTTTTAACAACCACTTCGAGTGAAGCAGTAAAATGTCGAGGATATAATTTGTAGATGTGCAATGAAAGGTAGGGGTAGGTGGTTTGTGAATAAGATAACCGTTCTTAGCTCTGCGAAGTGCTGCGTTGATCCAACGACCAGTTCTGTCGTTGAAGTCTCCAAGTATCAAGTCATAGCCGCTGTCAATAATACCATCCAGGAGGTCACGGTTCTTGTGAATCTCCCTGGACGAATGTAGATATTGGCTAGACTGAGGCGTTTACCGTTCTTAATGAGTGAAACTACTAAACAAGACATGGCTGGACATGAGTAGTTTAATAGGAGGGAAGATCTTAATGAGCACTTTACTAAGGTCAATAGTCCTTGCGAAGAAGATGAGTGAGGTGGGGTTATGTACGCAGTATAGTGGGAACAAATTTGCTTTGGGATAAATCGAGTAATGTCCTGGGGGAGACGGATAGACCGCGTTTCCTGAAGGACTATAACATCTGCATCTCTACCAGATAAAAGTCTAAGGGCAGAAGCGCCTCCCGAATTCCACTGAAGGATATTCAGTGAAAAAGGCTCACGATTGCTCTGCATTGTGTTGAGTTAGCTGGGTGGGATTACCTTATCCCTTGACAGAGCTAGAGGCGGAAGTGTTGCCCTTCCCTCCATTAACTCCGTCCAGGGTGGGCACTTGCCCACGGGCAATATCTTTATTTCCCGTGGTAGAGGCTTTCCTTGACTTGTCCTTGATAGTCTGCCTACCTTCAATGGAGGCACGATGTGGGCCGAAGCCCCTCGTTTCTTTGACTCTGGAATAGTTGCTGGAGATATCATTGGAGAGGAATATAGCAGTGCGAACTAACTGTTGATTAGTTGCTGTATTTGCCCTAATATAGCTTGCTTTTGAGCATCGAAAAGACGTATGATGTCCGTGTCAGACATCCTACCGCTGGTTTCAGCATAGCTAGCAGGAGTTTTAACTGTACGTGAAGAACAGAATTTGAGACGATAGGCATTAAAAGCCTCACATCTCCTGGACCAGGAGGGATGTGGACCAGAGCAGTTAACACATCGCGGGGTGGATGAACATTGTCCCCCGATGTCGATACATTCTTTAGAGGAACAGTAGCCACAGATCTTCTCTGACTTACACATTGAGGCCCAGTGCCCCCATCCATGACAAAGATTGCAGTGGGTGAAGGTCATATCATCATTTTCAAGAATAATGAACTTTAAATTAAAACCTAGAAACGGGTTGCAGGACGTTTTGGTTAACGTCTCGGCAATGTCGGTGGGAGCCGAGACAAAACCTATTGGAATAGGTAGTCAATTCTTTTCTTTAATGGGGCGAAAATTAGAGACTTTAAAAAGTACTTGAAGGTCATCAATGTCTTTTTGCTCCAAGTGAGGAGGAAGATTTATTATTTTCAAGGAAGCCATTATAGGCTTTGAAATCAGGCTACCAAACTTCGAAAGATTGTTATTAAAAAATTCTTTATAGGCATTAGCCAAATCAGAGGTGGTAAAAGAAATTTTAACCTCGGTATCGTAGTACCTTACCGTGTTGAATAATATTCTATTTTTATACTGTTCTGCGAAGCTTCGCAGGAAAATGTTGTACAAATTATGTCTTCCAACAGGCTCGGCCAATTTAATAATTATTAGATTTCTAAGCTTGGGTATGGGGGAAGAACCCCATTACCCTCGTGATCATGAGACAACAAATCTCTTAACTTGGGTGTTCTTACAGTCAAAATTCCATTGGAAATACCTGGATTCTGTTCCATATTTGCTAGAATTTGAAATTTGTTTGAAACACCGATACTCACTTTTTCGCACATGATGTTTTTGATAACTCAACGGACTACGATTTGAAGTCTGCCAGCATGTTGGTTAAGTTTATTAAGGTATGGTATCTAAACCATGGCTTATAATTGCCAAGCTAGCATTCCGGCGTTTAAAAATTCATGTGTTGTTTGATCGTCGTGTTCAAATATTGTGCTGTTTTACTAAAGTATGAGCTATCACAGTTCCAAAAAAAACAAATCAGAAAAAAAATGTGTACAAGTATTGACGTCCGAGGAACAAAGAACTTCGTAAAATCCAGTTTTTTAGCACAAATGGATACGAATATTGAAGAAAAAGACGATATTAAGATATTTACTGAATCTAAATCAACGACAACGAAGGTTAGTGACGTTTCTTTGATTTACGGTGATGGGGAGATACTTCCTCCCATTCCAAAACTCAAAAATTTGATAGTCATCAAGCTTAAGAAGCCGATGGAAAGGCATCTCTTATTTAATGTCTTCCTTAGGCCTTTCTGTAAAAAATTGACCAACAGGGTCATTTTCAATTCAGTCAAGCTGTACGAGACAGAGCTCAAGATCTCATTTGTCTCTGCTGATCTGTCAAATGACTATATAGATCACTTTAAATCAGCCTTATCTGAATATGGTTTAATTCTTTCTAAACCCATTCTTGGCACTCTAAAAATATCGAATTTACCCTGTCACCTTGATGATACTGATATTAAACTACTAGAAAAATCCTATAAGGTTTCTAACTTCCGGTCTATTCTGGGTAAAAATGGTAACCCAATACCCATTGGGTTCTGCTCTGCCCCACTAGAATACGGAGAAGGTCTGATGAACTCTAAATGTAACCCCTTTTTGGGCTTTAATCTTTGTTTTACACTTATTGGAAAAGATGAATATACCTATCCTCACTGCAGCCGGTGTCACAAATGGGGACACTGGGCATCCAGCTGCAGTGAGACACCTACATGTGGAGCGTGTGGTTCGTCCGACTGTGCTGCTCTACATACTGATCTTCGTTGTGAGGCCCCCACATCATGCTCCAATTGTAAAGGGTGCATTCCCGCCTGGAGCAGGAAATGTGCTCAATTCAAACAATACTATGACAAATTCCACAAGTCTGGTGCCGTGCTTAGGCCTGCAAATTTTTCGAGTGCTGCCTTCCAACGCACGGGGGATGCTGACATAATGTGTGCGATGGATGCAAGAGTGGAAGCGGTTTACGAGAAAATGGAAAACCTAATTTCAAAGGTTGTGTCTGCATTCTGCACAAATCCTTCGATTCCTTCTGCCACAATTCCGTCATCTAAAAAAGGGGGCTTCGGCCCATATTGTCCTTCGCTCAAAATCGGTAAAATGCTGAGTGGCAAACAGCATAAGGGAAATGAAGACGCTGCCCAGGGGCAAGTACCGACACCGGTTGGGATAGTAGCGGGAAGAGTAACCTTCCTGCACCTAGCTCTGTCTAGGTAGGCAATCCCCCAACCAAATTATCCATCACAATGCAGAGTACTCGTGAGCCTTTTTCACTGAATGTCCGTCAGTGGAATAAGCGATTTTACTACGAGGACGACCCTGATGCGCGTCAGTTCTACCCTATTACGAGTGTACCTCAAGGTTCACCTCTTTCTCCTATCTTATATTTTGCTGCCTCCATTAATCTATTAAAAATATTTAAACGCGAACAACGTCTTGTGGTGTACGCTGATGACACCACAGCCCTGTTTACTGGACGCAGGTGTAAAGAGGGAGTCTCTGACTGTGATAATTTATAATTATCACAGTTGATAATTATAAATTATCACAGTTGGTATAATGTATATACTTCCTGCCGTACAAATATATTGTATCCCTTGTACCGATTGCGATACAAGGAAGCAATCCATAGCTACATAACTGATGTTCAGTATTCTGAATTTGATAATTTTATATAATTTATAACATAAAATATGAAAATCAATTAGAAATAAGCGATCTTATCGTTTTCCATTTAATCTTCTTTTTCTTCAGCATCTGTTCCGCTTTTTTACGGAGTCTGTCTTTGCTGTCTCCATTTGGTTCTATTGTTTGCGCGGAGAACGTAGCCGTACCATTGTAGTTGCCTTTCGCGAAGTTCATTAAGACGGCATTTCATAATGTTGATGCGACGGTTTTTACGGCTGGCTTCTCCTCCTCCTTTCACAGCATGGACTTGGGACCGGTCATGACAAAGTTATCGTTTTCCATTTAATGAAGTTTTATAATCCTGTTAGCTTTTCGTATTTAAGTTTGTAGTGAAGTATAGTTTTGTATAAGAAGTAAATTTTACAAATTATAAAAAATTAAAAAACATTAAATATTTGAAATTGGTAGAATGATCGCTAATAAAATTGATCCAGTAAAATAAAAATTAAATAATATTTTAGATATCCACTTCAAGAAGTGAACTTCTTGAAGTTACTCACTTCACGAAGTCTGAAAATTGCGAAAAGAGATCATCAATGATCATATAAAAATGCATTTACATTTGATGATATATAATAATCGCTTCTTTTATAATATGTCGGTGCTAACTAGTTTTGACAGATCAATTTCTATTTAACAAAGGCATCGTTACGGATACGAATATTTTACGCTTCGCACGATCTAGTTTTGGCCTATAATGCAATGATTTTAACGTCTTTAATTGCCAGCTCTTTCGCAATTACAAAATAGAAACATCTATTTTGTGTTCACTGGACAGTAAACTGTAAGCTGTCATTTACTACTGTGAATATTCATTGCTTACACGAGTTGTATTCTTTCAGTGGTCGGTTTGATATTATCCTCGTGTGGTTGTTTGAATCCTATCAGCATCACTGTACACTACAATCACTGCTTATGTACACTACAATTCACTGCTGATGTACATCACTGTACAATACAATCACTACTGCTCATTGCTGATGAGGTCCACCCACGCTGGTTGTAGTGTACAGTGATGCTGATAGTTATCAAACAACCATACGAGAATAATATCAAACTGACCACTGAAAGAATACAACTCGTGTAAGCAATAAATATTCACAACATGTCTATATATTTGAACAGGCAAGACATAATGATATAAAATTTTATACAAATCTGATCAGATAACTGAGTCTACGTATTTTATACGATATATAAATAAAAATAAAAAATAAATAATTACATAATATTTTATACAATTTAAATTTAAATCAAGTTAAAATTAAAATTGAAATTTTAAAATAAAAGTCAATTTTTATGAATTGACTAATAAATAATAGACGATGTATCAGAATAAGGATTAGAGGTCATTAGGAGGACTGCCATGTTATCAGGCTTCGGCCCATATTCCTCGAATCATCATAGTAGCGGAACTAAATACTATATTTATATTTATCTCCTCGCCTTTATTTACTTATAATAACAGGAAAAAAATTACTTTGACATTCGCGAAAACCTTATTACTAACAAAGTCTCGGGATTTCCAAAGCCACTGAATTTAAACTTAAAACTTAAAAGTTTTCTTAATAAATAATAACTGATAAGAAATAATTAAAAACGAAACATGCAGAAAAAAAACAATCAAAAATAGCCAGTCGTTAAAAGTTTGTTCGCTTCTTTAACTTTGTTACAGTTTCAGGTCCAGCGGGATCTGAGCCCTCCAGCCAATCCAACTTGCCGCTCTCCGACTGAACCACCCGGGGTCTTTCACCTCCGCAGAGTCAAGCGATACGGACTATGCTTGGTAATCGCGAGATAAGGATACAATCGCGAGATATGGGTAACTGGTCTTTTAGACTTAAAAAGAAACGGCTGATGTCCGAGACGACATCATTGCACTTGCGTCAAGAGAACAGGGATGTGGTATCATCAGCATATACCACTAGATGTTGATCGTGTTTAAATTTTTTGAAAAGTACAATGGAAGCAGCAAAATATAAGATAGGAGAAATTGGTGATCCTTAAGGCACACCCGTAATAGGGTAGAATTTAAGCTCACAAAGATCGCCTTCCTAGAAGAATCGCTTGGTGTACAACAATATCTCCACCCTCTAAACAATTCTCGCAGGCGACCCGAGGTACCTGAGAGAGGAGATAACGAATTGAATGGAAACGCGGTCAAATGCAGCAGAAACGTCGAGGTAAACAGCCACAGTGAGTTGATGACTGTTATCCTGACCAAACTGAAGCACTTCACTATTGCTGAATGGACCGAGCGCCCTTTGACAAACCCATAAAAACTCGGTGAAATCAAGTTACGCCTACTCAAATGGTCGCGGATTCTATGCGCAAGTACTTTTTCGTAGATGAAGAAAAGTGAATTTTGAATTAAAATGTAACACAGGTCTTTAGGACATGAGTCCGGATTACAATTTTGTACAAAAATTCTACGACTAATATTGATGCCGGCTACATCGGATGGTGAGGTTACAAGCATTGTGACGGCCACTTCTCTTCTTTGATCGGCTGTCAAAAGCTGATAAACCCGAGAAGATAGTGGTGCGACAGATTTGGAGGTGCCCGGAAGTGGATCCAGGAGTTAAGGATATCTGTAACAGATAAGTCCCTGCCCCTGTAGTCACCCTAAAACGGGATTGGTTGGGGAGATTTGGTGGCTCCATAGTTGTGTAGGGATAGTGACTCTCCCAAAACTCTGTCAAGGTCGATGTTCCCAATCCAACCCACAACCCTTTCCCTCCAGCAGACAAACTTCTCCTTCTTGAATATCGTTCAAAAGGAAGAGTGCAAAGGATTAAGGTGAGCAAGGATCGCCCAATCCCTGCTTGGATGGAACTTATAACTAGATCACCAGTATTCATTTGAAAGGGTCTGTCTCACGGAAACAGATAGATTGGGAAGGTGTATCATTTTAGCCAGGACCATGAGTTCTGTTGAAGTGGGATTGTATATGCGACCTTTATAGATAGTCCAAACCAACGCAATAGTTTGCGATGAGAGGTAGAAATTAAATTCGTTCAAACTTTCATTACCAATTCTGGGGAAGAGTTGGATCGCTGCCTGAAAGAAGGCCACTCTGATGGGATCAAAGTGAAACCTCCTTCTAAGCAACGAATCTTCCTCAATCCGCCAGCGAATTAGGTCATGAGAGGTATTCTATTGTTGTCGCGACTGCTCAGTACAGATGGGCTTCACCAAACACATCTTATGTAGCAGTAGTATGTCGAGGAAAGAATTAATTGTTGAGCAATGAAAGGTGAGAAACGGTGGTTTGTGAATAAGGTAGTCATTCCTGGCTTTGCGGAGTGCTGCACTAATCCAACGACCAGTTCTGTCGTTGAAGTCACCGAGTAACATGTCATAGCAACTACGCAAAATACGGTCCAGGAGCTCATTGTTCTTGTGAATTTCCCTTGGCCTAATATATATATATATAAGTAAGAGTTCAAATCGAGCATATTCTTCAGTCTGCAAACTTTCGTCACTCCTAGACGGTCATGTGATAGCCGGCAGCCATCGTCAGTAAGATGAACTATCACACGCCGTTTCGGCTGCCTCTGTGACATTGTGAAAATGCATTTCCGACATCTAGCTTAAATTGTTGGTGGCGTTAGCTCTTAAATCCAACAATTTGCAATGCAGACCATCATAAACAACCAGAGGATCAAACTTTCGGATGCTTGACTGTAAGAAACCGAGATTGAGTGGATCAATTCTTTCTATGTAATCATAAAAGTTTCGTTTGAATCGGTATTGCTCGAGATTGCGAATAGCAATTCTTTCCGTATATTTAAGCTAGATGTCGGAAATGCATTTTCACAATGTCACAGAGGCAGCCGAAACGGCGTGTGATAGTTCATCTTACTGACGATGGCTGCCGGCTATCACATGACCGTCTAGGAGTGACGAAAGTTTGCAGACTGAAGAATATGCTCGATTTGAACTCTTACTTAAATATACGGAAAGAATTGCTATTCGCAATCTCGAGCAATACCGATTCAAACGAAACTTTATGATTACATAGAAAGAATTGATCCACTCAATCTCGGTTTCTTACAGTCAAGCATCCGAAAGTTTGATCCTCTGGTTGTTTATGATGGTCTGCATTGCAAATTGTTGGATTTAAGAGCTAACGCCACCAACAATTTAAGCTAGATGTCGGAAATGCATTTTCACAATGTCACAGAGGCAGCCGAAACGGCGTGTGATAGTTCATCTTACTGACGATGGCTGCCGGCTATCACATGACCGTCTAGGAGTGACGAAAGTTTGCAGACTGAAGAATATGCTCGATTTGAACTCTTACTTAAATATACGGAAAGAATTGCTATTCGCAATCTCGAGCAATACCGATTCAAACGAAACTTTTATGATTATATATATATATATATATATTGGCTATACTGATACGTTTACCGTTCTTACAAAGTGATATTGCTAAACAAGACAGGGCTGGACAAGAATAGTTTAAAAGGAGGGAAAATCTTAAGGAGCATTTAACTAGGGTTAAAAGACCTTTAGATGAAGAGGAGTGAGTAGGGGTTATGTACGAAGTAAAGTGGGTGTAGATTTGCTTAAGGATACATCGAGTAATGTCCTGGGGGAGACGGATAGACCGCGTCTTCTGAAGGCGAAGCTATAAATTTTGATCTCTACCAGATAAAAGGCTAAGGGCAGAAGCTCCTCCCGAATTCCACTGAAGGATATTCAGTGAAAAAGGCTCATGTTTACTTTGCATTGTGTTAAGTTAGCTGGAGTGATATTGCCACTTTTAGCAGGAGCCAGGAGAGATAAGGTTGTCCTTCCCACTCCCCGCGACAACATAAGAAGACACTTTCCCACCAGCAATGTCATAATTTCTCGTAGAGGCAATAGCCCAGCGAGTTAAATCTTTCCTTGCTAGTTTAATATAAGCTAAACTCTGTTTAAGCCTAGGTATTTTTTAGAAACTGGGGTTTTTTAAGCTTAAACGTACTAAATGCTGGAGGAGAATCGGACTCCTCTGTCTTTTGTATCAAGTGAACAATGATTGATTGAAATCTGTCTTCGAAGGATTGCAATCTTGGGTCCATAATTTTCAAAATCTCAACATATGTCATTCTGGGCACTTTAGAGATTAAGGCATCAGCAAAGTCCGCCGGGCAGGCCGGTGCACCCATGTACCTCTGTTTGTAAGCCTTAATACAAAGCATATCCGCGACCAAGCCGAGTGCGGGCCACCGCAATTCGAACTTTGAGGGGAAAGATTACATTTCCACTCATGTTCGTCTCCGGAGCCACACACCCTGCATGTACGGGGACTGAAACAGGTGGAGGCTTAGTGCCCCCACTGGTAACATCCGTTGCAGTTGGGAAACGTAAGTCGTCGGAATAATCATTGTGAATGATATATTGTAACCAAGAAATTGATTGAATTTACTGTTAGTCAAGCATTGGAACCTGGTCAACGGTAGAGGAACCGAATGGCATCGGAAGTGGCTCTCCAGTCTTCCCCATAAAGTGTCGAACGTTGTAAACTTTAAACGTATCCTCAAAATCTTTTAGATCATCATCCGTTGCGTAAGGTGGAAAGTTTGATAATTTCAGGGAGGCTTGAATAGTCTTATTTGTCGTTGAACCATATTTTGTGAGAAATGTTTCAAAATAATCCAAATATTCAGAGGCCAGATAAGGCGTACAAAACGAAATTCTGATTTCAGACTCGAAAAATTTAACAGAATTCTATATAATTTTACCTTTAAATAATTTAGAGAAATCTCTGAGAAAAATATCAAATAGAGATCTTCTTTCAAAGGGTTGCAAACAATTAACAACCACCAGATTGACTAATTTCGGTACGGTATGAAGTTCTCCTTTCGTGTTTGAAGCAAAATAATTAGGAATCTCTGCATTAACCTTGCTTTGTTTGGCAGGAATTGCGTTAGAAAATAAGAGTTCTGTTGAATCTTTTGAAGCACCGCACATGTTTTCGTTGCTGCACATTTTTCCCATTGAATTTACAAAGACTGAATTAAAGTGCTACTAATCTAATTATAAATATGTTTTCCATTGTTGTAAATGATTATTTAAGATTATTAAAAGATTATTATTAATTATTTAATCTTAAATACTAATTTAAGATTATTATTTCAAGATTTTATTTTAAAGATGAATTTTAAAATTTTTATCATAATAATTAATTTAGCATCTGAAGGACAAAATAGTTTATAAAATATAAACTCATTAGGACACTTCACTACTCGTTAGCGAGTAGTGAAGGAGTAAAAAGTTATCTTTTAAAAAAAATTTGACAGTTCTTTCGTGAATGAAATTAGTAGAATAATTGTACTGATTTCCAATTTGACCATTTGTTCTTTCGTACTTTCCCTTAAAAATAAGACACTGAAATACGAAATACAGAATTTTTTATTTTCTCGATTTTTAATTAGCGAATTCGTGAAATCGTAGGATATTCATTAAGATCGATTAAAATATTAAAAACACAGAATATTTTACTTGATCGAGAAATATATTATTTTAGTCAAGCTTGAGCTATTTTCGTCGACATGGGTCATACATTTACATTCAAGTAATTCCTACGATGTTATTAAAATTAATTTCATAAAAGCATTTTAATATATACCTGAATAGGCAACACAACCAGAGAGGATTCCCATATCTCCACGGGATAAATATAAACTCTTTGTGTGAGTTAGTGTTTCTTATATTTTATGTTTCATAACATAAATTTCATGAAAAATATTGATTTTTATGTTATTAGAGATATTGATTTTAGTAATTAAAAGAGAACAAGTGGATAATTTCACTACCTAAATAATCTATATAAATGTTAGTTTTAAAGATCTGATCTAACTCCGAATCCTAACTTATTTGGTTCATCGACTAACGACGTCCATTCCTGTTTAGTTTTGGCCTTAGGCTCGGAGCCATGTCGACCGTCTTGAGGTCCAATTCGACTCGGCTGCTTTCCACATTTTAAATCATTCACAATTCGTGTTACATCATCAACTGTCAAATCCTCGTAATAATTATCGTTAATCTGAGCCATAGGTGCATTGCAACACGCTCCAAGACATTCTACTTCAGAAATTGTAAATAATCCGTCAGCACTAATTTCACGACCATCTGCGCATTTAAGGGATGTCGCTGTTTTGAACGCTTCCAAAATTTTGTCACTATCTTTAAGCCAACATGGTGTTGTTCGGCATACTTGGATATGATATTTGCCAATCGGATGTCTGATAAACATTGTATAAAATGTAGCGACTTCATAAGCCCGCATTGAATCAACATTCAGCAATTTTGCAACCTGAAGCGAAACGAGAGGTTTAAAAATATTCTTTAATTTGCATAAATTTATATAGAATGCATAAAATTGACTACTTATAGCTGATAACAGATTAGTCGATCTTAAGTGTCCCAACTGATAAAGTGCCACATAGTCTCGACTATGACTCATTTAGTTACTAAACTGATAATTTTCGAAGTTTAGCATCTTCTAACCGTTACTTTCATGGTGTCGTACGCAGGGAAGTTGTTAAAACTGTAATAAATACAAAAGCTTTATAAAGTCATCTTAATCGCATCTATAATTTATAAAGGTGACCAGTCAACAAATCGTATATCTTCTAACCTGATCATAAGAAGTATTCCTGCTTCCGTAAACAACTTAAACAATCATTTATGGTGATTTTTGTTTTGCCGAATTAGAGGGAGACTTATGATGAAGAGCTAAAGTTAGAGTCATGAAGAAAATAACAAAACTACTCAGGAGTTCAGTTTTAGAATTGTAATCAATTACTAAAATTAAATTATATCGCCGACATTATTTAAAGAAGTAAATATTCCAAAATGTTGGGTATTTTTAAGATAATTTAGTATTTAAATATATCCTCAGCGGATCACACACCAGCTATTGAATTCAGCTTCATGATATATTTATTAAAATTTATATATAAAATTATATATAGGTGACTGATAATATATTTTTTAATATCTAATCAGTCAACATATATGAAAATATTTTGTCTGATTATTACATCATTAAAACTGCTTTCGTAAATGACTTAAACAATCATGTATGGTTATTTTTGTGGGCATATAAACCTAAATACTCACAGAAATTAAATCGGCTAACTGAGTCTACGTATTTTATATTATTTGTAAATTAAAAATAATGTTAAATAACAATAAAATAATTAATTAATAATTATAAATAATAAATAATTATATTTCATTTTATAGAATTGATATTTATATCAAGTTAAAATTTAAAATAAAAGTCAGTTTTTATTAATTGACAAATAAGATTAAATATTGCTAAATAAAATTCAAATAATTAAAAGATAAATAATAAATAATTATAAATAATCGATAATTGTTATATAATAGTTTATTTAATTTATATCAAATTAAAATTTTAAATTACATTTTTTAATAAAAATCAATGTTTATGAATTTACTAAAAAAACAGACCATGTATTAGATAGGTGTGTATTATATAGGATTATAGGTCATCAGCAGGAACTGCTATGTTATCAGGGTTTGGCCTCTATTCCTCGAACAACATATCAGCCGGCTCAAATACATGCTAATGAAGTGTATCCTCTGATGTAATTTGATTATCTAATTGTATCTAATTTTTAAAATTCTTTATAAAATATGTAGTCTCAGTGATCTGATAATTTTAATTTTAATAATCAAATTAGATCAGTTTCTGAATCTACGTGTTTTTATATTATTTGTAAATTAAAAATTTGTTCATATTCTTGATACAGCAGGTCTTTATCGAGACCTGTATCAAGTATACGTATATAAAGTATAATATATAGTATAAATATACAATAATAAGATAACTGAGTCTACGTATTTTATATTATTTGTAAATTAAAAATAATGTTAGAATTTAAAATTGAAATTTAAAATAAAGGTCAGTTTTTATGAATTGACAAATAAATAACAGACGATGTATAGGAATAAGGATTTGAGGTAATCAGGAGGACCTGATGACCATTTAGACTGATATGGGACATATAAAGTAAATTAATAAAGACATTTTTATGAATTGACTAATAAGTAACATGTGATGCATATAGGTGAGTTTTTTTCGTCTTTATTTGATAATGCAAATTACTTGGGCTACAAATATCAGATTGGCCATTTTTAAAGTAGGTTTTACATCAACACTGTTTTAGTACGGTTCTTTCACTTTCAAGATTTTATTTTTCGTTTTTAAAGTAGGTGAATTATTCTTATACTATTTTAGTAGGCCTATTATATTCTCTAGATTGTGCTACAAATATCAGATTGGCTGTTTATCAAATGCTAGGGCTACTAAAATTTGCTCTCAGACTACTTGCCTATCATCAGCTGAAATGTTGAAAATATACATTCAATATTTATGACACAACTTTGTGATTGAGGAAGATGACGGCGTATCATATCTCCATGATGTACAGTAGTGATGGATGTGCAACTTCCACATTAACGTTCAAAGTTAAGGAAAGTAGGACATTTAGTGCCAATCGATAATCAATAAAATTTCTGATATTTCTTCGATTTGATGGAAATAAGTTTTTGTTTGAAATAATAATTGTCGTTAAGGTAATTTATAATTTCAATTTTTATTTTTAATAATTCATATTATTTTTTAAAAATAAAAGTATTCTGAAATTATAGAATATTTGTATTTTAAAATTCGTGAAAAGAAAAAAACTTACATTGAAAATACCCATTTATTTCTTATAGTTTTTTTAAGTTTTTTTTATAGTTTTATATTTATATATAAAAATATTTAAAGGTTTGTGGGCAACTCCGGTGGAAATTTTGTGAGCTACTCTGGATCAATAGCTGATGAGGTCTACCAGTATTGAAATGTAGCGTACTGCTATTTGCTTATAGATTGGATTAAAGTAGCGTGCAAAATAAAAAAGTCATTAGGTTTTCAAATGCCAGATCCCTCCCACTGCATCCAGCAGTGGGAAGGATCTGTCACTGATGAGTCTTTGTGATGATGAAACAGCATCTAGCTGTGTTCTTCATCTTTCTTTCGCATCTGAATTATATGATTACAAAAAATTCAAGCGGAATGGTATCATTTGAGATAAATTCATATTAGAAGTAAGCCGATTTGTAGTTTCATATTTATATATAAAAATATTTATAGGTTTGTGAGCTACTCTGGGGGAAATTCGGTAATTTCTGAGTAATTTCAGGCTAATTAAACCCAATTAAATCTGGTAGCATTGATGTATAATGCAGTTATCCCAAGCATACCATTAGGTTTACAATCTATAATAATATGTAATTCATAAAAGCTCAAATTAAACGTATTCTACCTTGTTCATTGCAGATATAGGCAACCATCCATGTTGGCGTTGAGCTAAATCCAGTAGAGCTATCATCGCACCTTGCTTATGTCCTTCCGGATAACATTTCATAATAGCCTCAATACGTTTCTTATTGTCTTCAGAGAATTCAAAAGGTGTGCTAGCATTGTTTTTTTGAGTGTCCTTGTGTAAAAAATGGGATCCACACGAAAGTTGCCTTATACTGTTCATTTGCAAATAACATTTTAAACCCTTAGCAATTTTATTCATCTTCGAAAACATATATTTCTAACTTACGTTTTCAAATTTATTGATTCAAATTTCTAATAAACAGTTATAAATATAATTAAGAAAATCGATTACAATTAATTAAATTTATAATTTATTTTACATTATAATAAGCTATCCGTAAATTTCATATTATTTAATTATATTAAAGGCCAGATATTTAGAACCCTATCGCATTGTAAAAAATTGTGGATAATTAAAGAAATACAAAATTGTATTTATTCAACAGTATCCAGAATGTATATTAACTGTGAATATGGCATTATTCTCTGTTAAATAATATGGCAACAAATTAAAAAACGTCTAATCCTAGGTTTGTTTTGTGCGTAGCATCGACAAATGCATGTCATTTTTGTTGCTCAACATTACTTCTTCTGGATAATCATCAAATTCATGAACTGTTTCGAAAATTGGAACAATATATCTTTAAAGGATATTGTTTAGTTTTCATGACGGTATTGTTGGATAGACGCATATGTTAGATTATAACCTAATATTGTAATTTCTTGTATCGATAAACCTTTTTAAGAATATCGTATGAATTAACATGTAAACCTTGTTAACCATTAGAAAAGGTCGTTCCAATGAATGACTTTTTGAAGTCAAAAAATTTTACGAGCCGAATTTTTCTGTTCTTAATAAAACTCGGGATGAAACTAACTTCGCGTTAGTTTTCCTGACATTTCGTTAATAAAATTTAAAATGATTAAATTAAATAACTTTACTTATTTAAATGAACTTCAATTTTCGATAATAAAATGCATAATGACAGATGATCTAAGCTTATATATCACACTATAACCATTTACAAACCAAGATGTATAAAGAAGGAATCGCTGCCATAATTACACAACAGTGTTATTACGGCAGCGATTAATTGATTACGGCCCAAGTTAAAGTACTTTTAAGTAAAGTACGTTTTTAAATATAGTAGTATTTTACATATATTGCTGTATTGAATATAGTAAGCGACGGCCAAATTAAGGTATCCTTATCTAACAGCCACAATGTAAATCATGTGAGGTGGCTATGTGATGTTTTGTCTGCTTAATACACAATGGTTTAAGACCACTTTTGATAGAGCAGTAAAACGTAGAGTGTCGGGTTCGTTCATGTGCAATGAAATAAAGGAAGGTGGTAAGTGAATTTAATTGCTATTAGCTCTGCGGATGACTGTAATAATCCAACTACTAGCACTGTTATCGAGATCACAAAGTAAAATGTCACAACAACTACATAGTATTCAATCCAAGATGCTGCGATTTTTATGCTCCTGATCTGATATTGGTATGTGCATAACTAATGCGTTTACCATCTTTAAACAGTAGCTAAGCAAAACAGGGCAGGACGTGTTTAAAAAGAAAGACCAAAATGCGTTTTAACAAAAGTTAAAAGACCTAAAGAAGCAGACAGTGGATGGTTAAGTACGGAGTATAGTGGACTATATGTGATGTAGAAGAAGCGATTTCCCTTCCAACTGCATAGGTATTGAATGTTGTTCGTGGCAAGTGGAATTTTATAATTTCCCTTATTGTCTTTAAGCCAACTTCCGTTAAATTGGTTTATTTTAAATTGTAACTGTTTAATAAAATTTCTAAATAATATTGGTGTATACAGCAGCTAATCACTTATTTGATAAACAAGAAATATCAGTTATTGAAATTGAGGTCGAACCAGCATTTAAACTACCTCCACTTTGTCGAGAAAGCAGTGTAGTTCTCACCCAATTTGGCAGATTTTCGTTAGTGATAAAAAGTTGATTTATTATGTAACTCACGTTTTGTCAAAGTGCGGCGAGTTTCTTAGTTTAGAGCTGGAGCCTCAATGACCCGAACGGTGACATTTCTAGCAGTGAGGAAAGGTAAATAGAAAAATATTTAGGAATATAAAAAATATATATTTTTCAGATGGAAATATTTACATCTAGATATAAAAATGGTATTAAACGATTTTTATCATTGAATCGTCTCGATACAAATTTGAATGATCGAGAAGCATCACACAAATGAATATACAGAAAACGTACCTGTAAACGTTTTTTTGTCAACGTTCCAGTTAACAACTTAATTACTTATCCATCATATATATTCTGTTTACTCGTATGTGGCAGACTCGGATGTCTACGAAGCAGCAATTCTTACAAAAGGTTTACGTAAAGCCTGCCGACGAAGTTTAAGATAGAAAACTGCTAATACGCCGAACCCAAGAATCGACAGAATGTTTAGACGAGTATCTACAAGTTCTTAAGTTGTAAGCCCGCCATTGTAATTTTCGAAACTTAACTGAATATCAAGTTCGTAATCAATATATCTGTGATGCTTTTATCAATGAATTACATTTTAATTTAGTAAGACAAAGATTGTTACTGAACACCACTCTCTATTTAAATGTTGCATATCAACAAACTAAGTTGATAGATTCGGCTTCTAACCAAGGGGGATATTTGATCAAGGTCAACAATAAAAAAAATTATTTCGCGCGTGTATGTTAATTCCGCAGACAACAACATTATCTTCTCTTGTGATAGCCTGCATTAGATACAACATCCGTTGGTTTCAATGCTCTCGGTGATGATATCAAATCTCCTTGTACAGCTCTATTATCCTTGTGCTGATAATAGCCAGCACCGTCAATACTTTTATTGATACGAGCAGTTCTGAAAGCTTTATTGAGCAAGAGCTAGCAAACGAAATCGGTTTGAATGATGTTTACGGTTGCTGTTCAGTTCTGATTACGTTTGATCGAGTGATCTATATAGTTAAATTAAGTCTGGTACATGATTTACACTGTGACGCTATATGAGGACTCGACTTCTTGAAGAAAAATACGTCAGTAAAATTGAACTTTAAAGATAAATATTTCGAATGAACATTTGTGCACTCGCAGCTTATGCACGATTTTGTCTGCCAACTTCATTCCCCAGAATATTGCCAGCATATGTGACTATTGCTATTTAATCTAGGAAATTCTAAAGCGAGGATCGTTGCTTTATTGGATCCGAAATCAACGGGATGTTAAAAGATATTATAGAGCCATATATATCACGATAGAGAGTTCAATTGTTGATAATCCGCGGAGCAAAACAAAAAAAAACAATTAATGATCGACTACTCACAGACTGTCAGTATATATAGAATCCTGGACGCGTATCATATGCCATATTTCGACAAAATAATTTCATAAGCATGAAAATTGCCGAAATCTTAATCTTATCGGAATACCGAAAAACGTACACAGCATTTGAAGCGGCTGGGCTATCGATTTAAACGAATTTATTTCGGAGATTAAACAGGATGGTAATATTTCAAAGAGTTATGGATAAGATTGTGAAAGTAGATAACTTAAAGATGACCATCGTTTTAGTTAATACCATATCACAATATGCGGATAAGTTCAAGCTGAACACGATGATAACTTTAAAAAATTTATTGATGTAGTTCGTCGCTACAAGCTCTTGTTGAATCATGATAAATGTCAATATTCACTTAGAAGTATAAAACTTCTTGGTTATTTGATTAAAGATGGTGTGATCAAACTAAACCCGATGCGATACGAGTGTGTTTTTAAAATGTCTCCCCCGAGAAACTTAACAAAACAAAAAACATGTGCTCTATAATTTTTGCTTTTTGTTGTTGTGGTCATGTAAACGTGCGTCGGTACTCATTTGCTACGTAAAAATAAACCTTTTTTAAAGTTTGATAAGAATGTTCGCTTACTATTCGAAATTCATCGTTAGTTTTTTTTTCAGATTCACGTGCTAGCTAGTGATCGGTAAGTTCCTATAACACCTAAAATCCTAAATTGCTTAGACGTTTTTATGAAAGAGTGATCTTATGGAAGCATCAGTATCACCAATTGATCCGTCATTGCCATTTAGAACAGGAGCAGATCCTTCAGAGTATGCGATCGCTTCGAATTTCACAGTGTGATACTTTGATTGCATTTTTCAAGGTTGTCAATAAAAAAGAGAAATTTATTTGAGTTGTAGTGCGTCAAAACGGCGTGCTTCTAAGCCCACTAGGAATAAAGAATTTTTTTTAAAGAGAAAAATTTATTTATAAAACTAAAACAAATAAAGTTAGATCAATAATTAGCTGCTCTCGTCAGCCTCACTGATGGCTACAACGTTGTTTCGGGTTTTGTTAACGGATCCTGGTTTTGTTCTTGCGCTTCGAAGACACGCGCTGGCTGAACGGGAGATCCCAAAGGCGACACGGCGCTTAATGCGTGACACGATGTGCGCGTACGATTCATTTCCTCGGCGAGCCTTAACTGCAGCAATTTTCTGGAATAACCCATTCGCCTCCTTTCCCATGCCACCGGATGATGAAAAAATGAGTGGAATAAATTTGCCCTTTTCAACAGTCTCGATTCTTTCCCAATATTTTGAATTCTTTCTGGACGAGTTATATTCGAATGCGGAGTCAACAGATTTGGAAACGGTCGATTGAGCAAAAATGCTAAATAGATTGACGTCAAAAAACGTCCGCTCGAATCTCTCATTTCCCAATCCTCGACATGATATGTCCAGTCGAGCACCCAGGTCACGACTGGTCGCGTTGTTTTCAAAATTCAAAGTATCTGGGACAGGTTGCAGTCTAGGTTCAGTCTCAACGTCACGACTAACTGACGTTAACTCCTTTACAATTATGTCGCGAACCGCATCGTGCCTTATTGATGGCAGACCACCTTTGCGACAAGATAGTCCATGGCTCAAGGTCATTAAGTCACCACATGGACATATGGAACCAATCAAATCCCGCGGGGTTTGACCATAGCGTGCGGATAGGGCATCCGTAAACTCTTTCGCTGACAGATGAAAGTGCTCACTTTTCAATGGAAGGGCACTTAGCCATGATGACGCACCATTTCTCTGGGCATGTTTTATTGCAGTCCGCACAGTCGTGTCCATTTTTTGAATCGTATCTGACAAACGACGGTTTAGTGAAGTTATGCGACCCGTTGCCAAACATTGAACCAGTTTTAATTGAGAGTTTCGTAAAGCTTGTCCTGTAATTCCAGACTCGTATGTATGGCTGATTGCTAGCGAAAAATCATAATCTAGTGAGGATGTAACTGCAGGGTCATGTACTCCCAGTCCGCCTAAACTTAATGGAGATGTCAAGATAGTATCCCATCCATTTTCGGTTGGCAACCCTGTCATTTTTGGCAAGAGTTTATCCCTTAACAGACCAGAAACAATTTTCAACTGATCGGTGTTGCAATCTATCGTTCTTGTTATGTATGTCCACTTCGATTGGATTGCTTTTGTAAGGCCTATGTATGCAACATGAGGGTCAACATTTGCTACTTCAGCCAAGCTTTCGAGAAGACTGACCCAACCATCGACGCATTGGCTGACTTTCATTGCTTCATATTGTGGTGTACCAATAGCGGAGCCTAGTACTGATATTCCATATAAACTGATCTCTATATCGGGCGAAGGGTGTTGGTCGATTTCGAGGCTTCGATGTGAAAGCAGTTTTGATTTGCTTGGATTCACTATATAGCCATACTTTGGACCTTCCCTCATTAAAACATCCCACACTTTCTTGATATTCGGTAGGTCTCCGACAAAATTAGCGTCATCGGCATACCACACCTGATGAACGTTAGGAACGCGTTGGTGAATTTTGTCTATTAGCGGTAGTGAAGCCAGAGAAAAACATGGCATTGCGAAGGGGTCGCCTTGAGTAAAACCCTCCTCAGATAGCAAAGTATCGGTTCCGACAGCCAACATTGAAGGATTTTGATATAAGTTATGCAATATACAGGATAATGACGGGCATATGAATTTGAGATTATGGAGAGCTGCTTGTCTGTTTATTTTGTTGAACGCATTAGTCGCATCGATTGAAAGGAGACACGAATCGGGGTTTTTTTTGTACAAAGATCGAAGCTTGTGGACGGCATGCTCAACACCACATCTTTGACCTGCAGCTGTTTGAACATTTCCTGCGACATCCTGTATGTCATCTCTTACAAGGGTGAGGATGGCCTTTGAGATTATTCGTCGAGATGTGTCCGAAATGCCTATTGGACGGATACCACCATTGCTCTTTTTCAATGCGATCAGTCTGCAGCTCGTAAACGCTTCTAAGATTTTTGGCGGGATCGGCTCAGTTGCAATCCAAATTGCGAAACTTGCCAGCGACTGTGATAACATTTGAGATTGAACTCCGAAATGGGTTAGCATATGTTGCCAGGCAGTGGAATCAAGACCTGACGGACCTGCACCGCCTTTGGTTCGCCCGCACGCAGAAAGGATACTATTCTCGTCAATGGCGTAAAAGCGGCTGGCGTGATGCTCTTTGGAGTTTGGATGCATCGATGTGAGCAACACTTCGTTTGGCGGAATTTGCGCTGAGGGATGAAGGTCCTGAAGTCTCGATAGAACTGATCTTCCATTTACGATTTAATCAGGGCGTAACACAGCTGATAATGCTTTTTGTTCTAAAACAGAAGTGGAAGCTGTCACCTTTCCTGATGTTAGAAGTTGCTGGTAGCGACGTATCCAATCTTTGCAATTTTGTGTTCGTTTGCTTGCTAGGTGGCGCTGATAGTAGTGAGCCTCCTTGTACAGAACTCCATATTCCTCCTCACACCAGCTTTTCAGACGTCTCTCCAGGACTTTTCGGATGGAGGAAACCCTAGCGGTCGGAATACGTTGTAAGATAAGCTGGGACAATACGACTGCCTTTTTTAGATAAGATATGTCATGATCACGTTCGTGAATTGCTTTTGAATACAACGATGCGAGGATAGCAACAAAACGATGACTAGCTGAGCATACAGGGAGGATAAAAAGATTCGGTGCCCAGTGGGAGACATTATAGTAGATCTCATCAATGCTCAATGTCATTTGATTTGGGGCATGTGCACTTTCGTGATCAAACTGATATAATAATAATAATTCCGTAGACGAATTCTGAATAGTACGAACAAGAAAGTCGAGCAAATGTACGAAGGGAACGAATTCAAAGAAAGAGGGACAGCAAAAGGAAAGCAACAGGAAAAGAATATTTTTCCGTTGAAATTTTAAGTTTTTTTTCTCAGGTTTTGCCAACTTTGCTTTGCCCATTGGTCTAATGTAATCGATCATAATAATTTAATGATCTGATGATACTATTATATAATGATCATTGTTTAATCATCATTAACAATCAAGTACGACATTCATATACGACATTAAAATATAAATTTTCAAATATCACACGGATAATAAGGGCAAAGAAGCATTTCAATAAAGTAGTACTAAATGTAGTACTTCAATGTTAATATTCTGCATATAATCATGATTTTGAAACATGATAACTCTGGCTCACGAGTGGAAATATTCAGTACTTTAGGCGATGGCCACTTTGCCCCAAAATATAAAAGATTGATTTTTCTATTATCTTTAATTGAATCGTATATGATTGTGGCCATCATTAAATAATTTTATTTTATTAAATACTAATTAAATTATCAGATTAATAAAATAATTAATAATTAAATAGTTTAATTTTATTTAATTGAAAATTAATTAAAATTAACTTATACTTTATAATTAAATAATTTTATTTTATTAAATTCTAATTAAATTATCAGATTAATAAAATAATTAATAATTAAATAGTTTAATTTTATTTAATTGAAAATTAATTAAAATTAACTTATACTTTATAATTAAATAATTTTATTTTAATAAATATTAATTAAAATATTAATTAAATTATTAAAATTAATTTAATAATTTAATCAACTATAAATTTTAATAGTTTATTGTCTATCCGGTAGACAATTTCATGTAAATGAATTTTTTTACTTTCATAAATTGATTTGTCTATCCTGCTCTAATTATTCAACTTAAAAAATTACTGTATATTTTGAAACTATAAAATGTATAATGATAAAGCAGTATTTTACAATTTAGTTATAAGAAGACAATCCTCTATTTAAAGGATTAATAATGCCCATCTATCTATGCTATCCCACAAACAAAATACGTTTCAAATCATATTTTGGCCAACTGCCTCAATTTTAAATAGATATTTCCAGTGTTTCACACATTTTTCAACTGCGATAACACATTCCTAACAAGTTCGCTGTCTCAGACATCACCAGTCAGCAGAACGGTCTTACTATGCCTCTGATATTCCTCAACAGAACCGGAAAGGTTAATGGACAACAATACCGTCTCTAATACGAACACAATAAACCAAGGGAGAGTACAATGTTCAATTTGTCGCAGGCTCTTTGTCGCTAACGCTTCCGGAATGGTAAGAAAACATGGTTCAATGCCAGGTTGTCGCGGTTCTGGACTTCCAACTGCCAATATTCCAGACAATATCAACCCGTTCAGATCTAGCCGTGAGCTGCCGTGGCCACCAGCGAAAACTCCGATCGATCTTTTTGCACTAAACTTTTATCTGGTAATTTTCGTGTCATCCGTCGTTTTCCGAGCGGCGCTCGACCAGCCGTTGCCGCGAAGTTCTCTTAGCTTATTGACGCATTCGTGGAGCGACCTTCTAACGAGTCGGTGTAGTGGAGTCTACTCAGCTTTCCTAAAATTGAGTTTCGCGTGCATCAATCGAATCATAGTACGCCCTCTCATTCCTCTCTCTATCTGCAAAGATTCGAGTTGCTATCGCTCGCTACCAATTCCCTTCTGAGGGTAGTCTGGAGGAACATGACCGATGCAACATCACAAAGAATAAATCATCCGTGGATCAACTACGCCGAAAGATTTCTGAAGAAATTGAGGATGGCGACATCAGCGGCTCTATTCGTACTGTATGAAGGGACTCGTCCTCCTATCTTGTGATGAAAACACGACTACAATTCTACAGACTAAGCATCCTACAAGAAGAGTATCTACCGATTGTCCATCTTTGCCGCTTTCCCTCTCGATTGATGTCATGTTGTTACCGCATCTTTACTGTGCTATTTACGGTCATTCCTACCCTCGTCCTCGGGTGGACCTGACGGCTAAAGCCCAATGCACCTACGAAATCTCACAGGATTTTCTGCAGGAGCCTCAGCAAGCCACTTTGTCACGGCTTTATCGAATTTAATGACGGTTCTTCCGGAGGGGACGGTACCTGATAACATTGCTAATATTCTATGCGGCGGAAAGTTACTCGTCTTTCTAAAGAAAAATGGCGGTAGCCGTTCAATCGCATCGGATTTACAATTCGCCACATCGCTTCTAAACTGGCATGTTAATTCGTATCCGGTCCGCTCGCCGGTCATTTTCTCCCTATACAGCTGGGCGTCGGTACTCCGCGTGGAATATTGAGCGATATACTCAATATGCCACTACCCAATGAATCCTGGAGACAAGCGATTTTACGAAGAATATTGAGCGATATACTCAATATGCCACTACCCAATGAATCCTGGAGACAAGCGATTTTACTGATCCGTCTTGGAGGTTTCAATGTATGCCACGCATTGGAGGCTGCCCTTCCTGCGTTCGGTTTATCCATTAAGGACACAATGAAACTGAAAAAGATACTGCTACAGAACTGTTTGCTGTTAACCCTTCGTTCTTTATAATCAGAATGGGAAAATACCACAAATTAACGAAACGCGGAATATCGGACGACCATTCCATCGGATCAAATATCTCAAAAACGATGGATGGTCGAATACTACGAAGCGTGCCAACGAAGACTTGTTGATGAAGCACGAACAACTGAATCTCGAGCCCGATTCATCGCAGTAGCATCAAAGTGGTCCGGGCGTTCCTTGAAGCACTGACGATGAGATCCGTCGGCACACGACTTGATGACCGATCTATTTCTATCGCCGTGGCGTTGAGGCTCGGTGTTTAATGCTTTCAAAGGCGTCGTTGAATCTGCGGAGTGTCGGTCCCGCGGCAAAGTGTTCATGCCTTAGACTACAACAGGATAACGTCTCGTCACCATCGACATGTTGCGGTCAACGAGATTTTGAAAATGGCTCTCGCTGCCTCAGGATCGCCGTCCAGACTTGAACTGGCAGGCTTAGCGCGAAACGATGGCAAACGACCCGATGGTGCGGTTCTTATGCCATGGGAAGCTAACCGTATGCTCGTTTGGGATTTCACTTGCCCGAACACCCTGTCCGCCAGTCATGTCGCACATGCGGTGTCTTCTGTTAGCGCAGTTGCAGCCCACGTGGATCAGCTCAAACGAACCAAATACAGCTGCTTCAAGGATCGACAGTATTTGTTCGTCCCCATCGCCATAGAAACACTTGGCGCTGTCGACCCCAGTGCATCTGTGTTTTTGAGGCAGCTTGGTTCAAGGTTGGGGCGGACAATCGGCGATAAATGCGCATTCAGCTGGCTTATGCAACGAATCAGCGCAGCCGTGCAACGAGAGAATGCGGTATCCTTTTTGGAGTCGGCTGGATATCCATCCCTCGGCAACTACCTTATTATTTAATTTTCGCCAGAATGCTAGTTACATCTTGTATATATTAATTGTTTGTCAAATATTAATTATGTGTTTTATTGCTCCTGCTAAACTCATGTTTGCAGAACACACGTAAAAATATATACTTGGTTCTGGTCACAAAAGCAATCCACTAATTCCAACTTACAACGATCGTTAAAAACA
This sequence comes from Pomphorhynchus laevis, assembly GCA_012934845.2. Taxonomy (NCBI): domain Eukaryota; kingdom Metazoa; phylum Acanthocephala; class Palaeacanthocephala; order Echinorhynchida; family Pomphorhynchidae; genus Pomphorhynchus; species Pomphorhynchus laevis. The sequence continues at coordinate 29,499 of WNNJ02001302.1, read as the reverse complement.
CAAACAATTCGTATTTAGTTAGAAAGACGAACTAAAGACTTCTTTACCTTCACTCTTGACAACTAAGCCGTCTCTATGGTTATTATATGCACATTATTATGCACTGAGCCCATATTATTGCAATGCTTTTCAAATATAGGAACACGAATGAATGTACTTGATAGTTACTTTGTGAAGGCCGTGTTCACTTGTTGCCGATTGCTAGGTGTTTTATACAAACGAAGTCACATCAATAATTAGCATGCGTATGCATGTCAGCAATTATGGAAAATATCTACATTCAAACTCTACAGTTGAACGTAGAACGAATCTCGTCATTAATTGCAGAAAATAAATCGACATATGGGAAATTTATATTTAATGAATTGTCGAATAACACCGCATTCACCATCATAATTATTATTATTTAATAAAAAATGATGTAATTATTTGAAAATCCATTTGTGATTAAACAGGATTTTTGCCATTTAATTAAATTATGACAAAACAAGCTCTTAAGATGTTTGTATTTACGTCTTTACAGTGAAAATTTCCCCTTTTTATATTTGCTGATGTCAAATAAAACGATAACGCGAATCAGCATTCGAATAAATCCTTAAAGACCTGCTTGGTTTCCGTTGAGGACATAAAAGTTAAAGTGAAATTCTCCCTCGATAATAAGAAAGACAGAAATTAAACCTCAATTAAACAATTTGAATTTATTTTGTTAAAATAAACAATTACAGTTTGTTTGTGCTACAATAGTATACTATTTAAACGCTAAATATTTTATATATAAGACACTTTTTAAAAACTATTTGAATACAACAAATTCATCTTCTCCCATATGTTCTTCTTCATTACTGCAAGCCTTAATAGATAAAAAGCAAATTCAAAATAAGACGTTGTAATTTAACAAATGGTTCGATCATTTGTTCCGATTTTTACATTTTTTTTGAAGTATAATAATTTAATAATTTATAATATTCTGATAAATAATTTTCAATATGATTCTATTATTTCAAAAGTACCTTGATGTGTTGGGTAGCAAGATATTAGTGCAGGTTGCTTTTTTGCATGAAGATTGAATAAAGCAAAATGAAGTTCATTGATTGTAAAATAATTGTTAAGATAATATTTTAAAGAAAATTGGAGGACTCGCAATGTAGCTGACTGGACGGAAGGTTGAAGACAATTGGTGTAACATGAAGGATAGAAATAAGTGGGGAAAGTCGACTTATCTAATGATTGACAGTGTGTGGTCTTTCATGCATAGATGAAGATGTTAGTGCATATAGTTTTCTTTCGAGATGAGTTCAATTTTCACTGTGACGTTTCAGCATTATTTAACTGTCGGAGTTAAGTCAGCTTTTAATCTGTAAATTCTTGTTTCTTATTAAAACATTAATAAACTTGTTCCCAATGAAGAATTGACCGTAACATGGAAGCGTGTAGGTGACTGATTCCGGATGATTGTTTAAAGAACTTGTCGTCGAGGGTTTGCATACTGATGGTAATGCGTTAAACGTTTTGAATGACGTTGTTAGATGTGGTAAGAGCAATTTTCGCGATAGCTTGATTGTGTTTACGAATAATTAACCATGTACCAATAAGGTGTATCTTTATTTGCGTAGAAATTGAAGCTAATATGATATTTGCTGGATCCATTATGACAGTAATGGATCCAGTAACTAAATCAATTACTGATGGATTGAGTTACATGTTAATGGATCCAGATGCAGTTACTGGATCAATTACCGATCCATCTAGTAACTGATGGTTATGATTGGATATAAATACATTAGTGTTAAAGAATAATGTCATAAGTCTAAACTTTAGCGTAGAGGAATGATAATAATGAGTATTAAAGTCACCTGTAATTATAATTATGTTGGTTTGGGTTGATAACGGTGGATAATTCACATTTAATTTCTGGGGACTTTTAAGTTGGTGGAAAATAACATCCGATAAAAATGTATTCATGAGTTTGTAAGGCAATTGAACAATTTCCTTTTATAGTTGTGCAATTCGAGAAATCTGCATTCAAACATATAGGTAGACTTTCAGGGCGACGCTTTTCTTGAATGGTTGCAGGAATTTCGATACAATGAAAACCATGTGTACACAATAGTGTTTCAGATAAAAAATGACATTGAAGGAAGAAATTACGATGTGAAGCCGATAGTAAGTATTTAATGGCATCCACGTTGTAGTTGATGATTTGTATGTTGAAGTTATATGAGGTGGAGAATTTTGGAATAAAGTTTGAATAAGAGAAGGTTAGACGAGATTTGGTGATAAGCTAATTAAAGGAATATTATCAAATGAATATTAAAAGGAATATAAAATGAATATTATGCACACTAAATCCATAATCTCCTTCCATTTTATATATAATCTCCTTAAATATACGATTTAATAAATCAAAATTATTTAAAGGTAGGGACATCATGTTTTGATATATTGATGATATATGAGTATTTAATTCTAATAATTTTTATAGAATTTGAATTTGTTCATAACTGTGTAAAAACTAAATCTAAACTATATAAATATATGTTTCGATGTATTGATGATATATGTGCATTTAATGTACATAGCTTCTTAACTGGTCGGTTTGATATTATCCTCGTGTGGTTGTTTGAATCCTATCAGCATCACTGTACACTACAATCAGCGTGGGTGGACCTCATAAGCAGTGAGCCCACGCCTACATTTCGTGTTTCGGTCCTTTAACTGCTTCTGCTGATTCCTTGTCGCCGAAATGCTGGTTTATATTTGGCTTATATACCAAATTACACAATTAATGTGTTCTATATTTGGTGTGGGCGGTAACTAATATTCGCTATTCGAATCCACCACACACCGATTTTTTTATTCCGTTCTTATACGAAATGTTCACTGGACAGTAAACCGTAAGCTGTCTTTTTACTATTGTGAATATTGCATACACGAGCCGTTATTCTTAACTGGTCGGTTTGATATTATCCTCGTGTGGTTGTTTGAATCCTATCAGCATCACTGTACACTACAATCAGCGTGGGTGGACCTCATCAGCAGTGAGCCCACGCCTACATTTCGTGTTTCAGTCCTTTAACTGCTTCTGCTTATTCCTTGTCGCCGAAATGCTGGTTTATATTTGGCTTATATACCAAATTACACAATTAATGTGTTCTATATTTGGTGTGGGCGGTAACTAATATTCGCAATTCGAATCCACCACACACCGATTATTAAATTCCGTGTGCTGATTCCTTGTCGCCGAAATGCTGGTTATGTCGCCGAAATGCCGGCGGCAAGCAATCAGCAGAAGCAGTTAAAGGACCGAAACACGAAATGTAGGCGTGGGCTCACTGCTGATGAGGTCCACCCACGCTGATTGTAGTGTACAGTGATGCTGATAGGATTCAAACAACCACACGAGGATAATATCAAACCGACCAGTTAAGAATAACGGCTCGTGTATGCAATATTCACAATAGTAAAAAGACAGCTTACGGTTTACTGTCCAGTGAACATTTCGTATAAGAACGGAATAAAAAATCGGTGTGTGGTGGATTCGAATTGCGAATATTAGTTACCGCCCACACCAAATATAGAGCACATTAATTGTGTAATTTGGTATATAAGCCAAATATAAACCAGCATTTCGGCGACAAGGAATCAGCAGAAGCAGTTAAAGGACCGAAACACGAAATGTAGGCGTGGGCTCACTGCTGATGAGGTCCACCCACGCTGATTGTAGTGTACAGTGATGCTGATAGGATTCAAACAACCACACGAGGATAATATCAAACCGACCAGTTAAGAATAACGGCTCGTGTATGCAATATTCACAATAGTAAAAAGACAGCTTACGGTTTACTGTCCAGTGAACATTTCGTATAAGAACGGAATAAAAAAATCGGTGTGTGGTGGATTCGAATTGCGAATATTAGTTACCGCCCACACCAAATATAGAACACATTAATTGTGTAATTTGGTATATAAGCCAAATATTAACCAGCATTTCGGCGACAAGGAATCAAGCAGAAGCAGTTAAAGGACCGAAACACGAAATGTAGGCGTGGGCTTACTGCTGATGAGGTCCACCCACGCTGATTGTAGTGTACAGTGATGCTGATAGGATTCAAACAACCACACGAGGATAATATCAAACCGACCAGTTAAGAATAACGGCTCGTGTATGCAATATTCACAATAGTACATAGCTTCTATTATCTATAGTTTGGTAGCGTTACTATCCTTTCTTAGCGGTGCAATTAATCGCCATTATATGGTTTTTAGCACCTACGTGTTGCGAGATAGCACAAGATGATGTACGTTGATCGTGTAATGCTTTCCTCATTACGTTAGAGTGCTCTTTGGCGCGTATAGCTAATGGTCTTCCAGTTTGACCAATATAGACCTTTTTACAAAGTATACAAGTGAAATTGTGAACTATGCCAGTCTTTTCAAGCTCTGCTTATATTTTAAACATGCTTGCTAGCTTCGGTAATGAGCATGTAAAAGGATGGATGTTATCTGCAACACTATTAAGCCTGTTATGATGTAAGGAATGAGCATGTTGATTTATATAGGGTACTTCTACAATCGTTTTTCTACAATTACATTTCCTTGTCGTTAATTATTTTTTATACGAAGAGCATGATGGAATGCACGATTTATGATATTTGTTGGAAAGAGGGCTTTTACTAGGAGATCTTTAATATTATTAATTTCTATACAAAGTAGATGACTATTTGAGCATATACGGAACGCCCGAAGAAAGATTGATCGTACTTGTGATGTTTTCCAGTATACAGGAGATTGTGACAACCAACTGGCAACAATATTAGGAATCTCTTTTTGACTGATGTAGTAAGAGGGTTACTTTGGATAACCTTTACATCTAGAAAGCTTATGAAGTTGTTTTGCGTGTGTCCGATTTTCCAATTTATACATGCATATTTAGAGTTTAAGAGTTTCAGTATATCATCTCTGGAAGGTACATTATTGAACGCATAAATGCATCGTCAGTATAGCGAACGAAAATCTTAAACTAGGTAGGAGTTGATAGATGTCAGCCTACCAATTTCGCAAATTAATCTCAGCTAGAAGGACCCTAAAGGTGATCCTAATTCCACATTGTTTGATTGCACATACATCTTACCAATAAATTCAAATGATTTCTATTTGTGCAGAAAGATAGCAGTTCAAACCATTCAGCGATGCTTAGTGTCCAGGTATGTTCACTCTCATTTAGTATGTTACTGGCGAGGGTTATGGCATTAACCAACGGACATTAGTATACAGAGACAATATATCAGCAGTCATTAGGCAATACTCGTGATTAAGATACTTTACTCTCGTTGCAAAGTCAGTTCCATCTTTAATAGATGTTGCGTTGTTACCCAAGTGGATTTAATTTATGAATTTTGCTAATCTATGACTAAAACTGAGTACTGCGGCATAACCTTCCATTCAGTCTTCGTACACTAGGTTGCAAACGCATGTTTAGGATTAACGAAAAGAGCAGTATAACATCCTTACTTTTCACAGATCAATGACCATCCTTACATTTCACAGATCAATATAAAATCTTATATATCAATTATTGATTACTTATTATAATTTAATTATTTTAATTATATTAACATACGTAGACTCAGTAATCTGATCTGATTTTTAAATATAGGAATGAATTACTTAAATTATTCCAAAGAATAAACACATTGATTTGATTTGTTTAATTTGTCTTCACAAATTAAACTGAATGATCAGGATTATATGCCATTTTTTAACCACTTACTTTGAATATGAGATTTTCTATATCATTTAGCTACACTTTTGAAAGATGGCTACTAAGAACAAATAACAGAGTCGATATTATTCAGATGTAAGTAAATACTTGAACTTTTTATTTTTATTTTGTTCATTCTTTAGAAATTGTGCAAATATCAACATAATAACCGATTCGTGGACCTGTAAAGAAGACAACTCATTATTCTTTCATTTTGATTGTATTGAAAACGTTCAACACATCAATTCAAATTAAAAGTGCTGACCACTTTCATTTTAGAAATCTAACGAAAATTGACTTTGTTTTCTCTGTTTGTCCGAATTGATCTTTAGTTTGTACACTTAAAAGCCAAATAAAATTGTGCACGTCTTAAACTTTGCAGTATTTTGTCAATCTGTTGAATTTTGATATTAATTATATTACACTAATAATCAAATAACTTTATCAAAGTTAAACACTTTTAATGAAAATCTAATGAAAATTGACTTTGTTTTCTGTCTTTGTCTGAACTGTTCGTTTGTTAGTAAGCTTGATAGCTGAATAAATTATGGTCATCATACCGTTCTATATCATCTAATTGACTCGTAATTTTTCAAAATAATCAACTGGAATAATTCACAAGTTTTAAAAGAACTCAATTTCAGTAAATATTAAATTTAATACAAAGGCGTATATTGTAAATCTACTGAATGCAAATCGTCTAAATGTAAATCTTCTGAATGTAAGATATGTAAATCTTTTGAATGTCAATCTTCTGAATTTAAATCTTTTGAATGTAAAGCTTCTGAATGAAAATCTTCTGAATGTAAATCTGAATGTAAATCTTCTGAATGTCAATCTTCTGAATGTAAATCTGAATGTAAATCTTCAGAATGTAAATCTTCTGAATGTCAATCTTCTGAATGTAAATCTTCTGAATGTAAATCTGAATGTAAATCTTCTGAATGTAAATCTTCTGAATGTCAATCTTCTGAATGTAATCTTCTGAATGTCAATCTTCATATGTCAATCTCCTAAATGCACATCGTCTGAATGAAAATGTTCTGAATGTAAATCTGAATGTGAATCTTCTGAATGTAAATGCTCTGAATGAAAATGTTCAGAATGTAAATCTTCTGATTGTAAATCTTCTGAATGTAAAACTTCTGATTGTAAATCTCTGAATGTAAATCTCTGAATGTAAATCTTCTGATTTAAAATCTTCTGAATGTAAATCTTTTGATTGTAAATCTACTGAATGTATATCGTCTAAATAAAAATCGTATCAATGTAAATGTTTAGAATGTAAATCTGAATAAAAATCTTCTGAATGTCAATTTTCTGAATGTAAATCTGAATGTAAATCTTCAGAATGTAAATCTTCTGAATGTCAATCTTCTGAATGTAAATCTGAATGTAAATCTTCTGAATGTAAATCTGAATGTAAATCTTCTGAATGTCAATCTTCATATGTCAATCTCCTAAATGCCCATCGTCTGAATGAAAATGTTCTGAATGTAAATCTGAATGTGAATCTTCTGAATGAAAATGTTCTGAATGTAAATCTTATATATGTAAATCTTATGAATGTAAATCTTCTGAATGTAAATCTGAATGTAAATCTTCTGAATGTAAATCTTCTGAATGTCAATCTTCTGAATGTAAATCTTCTGATTGTAAATCTTCTGAATGTAAAACTTCTGATTGTAAATCTTCTGAATGTAAATCTTCTGAATGTCAATCTTCTGAATGTAAATCTTCTGAATGTAAATCTGAATGTAAATCTTCTGAATGTCAATCTTCATATGTCAATCTCCTAAATGCCCATCGTCTGAATGTAAATCTTCTGAATGTAAATCTTTTGAATGTCAATCTTCTGAATGAAAATCGTCTGAATGTAAATCTTTTGAATGTAAATCTTCTGAATGTAAATGATCAGAATGTAAATGTTCAGAATGTAAATTTTCAGAATGTAAATGTTCAGAATGTAAATCTTCTGAATGTAAATCTTCTGATTGTAAATCTTCTGAATGTAAAACTTCTGATTGTAAATCTTCTGCTTGTAAATCTTCTTAATGTAAAACTTCTGATTGTTAAACTTCTGAATGTAAATCTTCTGATTGTAAATCTTCTGAATGTAAAACTTCTGATTGAAAAACTTCTGAATGTAAATCTGAATGTAAATCTTCTGAATGTCAATCTTCATATTTCAATCTCCTACATGCCCATCGTCTGAATGTAAATCTTCTGAATGTAAATCTTTTGAATGTCAATCTTCTGAATGAAAATCGTCTGAATGTAAATCTTTTGAATGTAAATCTTCTGAATGTAAATGTTCAGAATGTAAATCTTCTGAATGTAAATCTTCTGAATGTAAATCTTCTGAATGTAAATCTTTTGAATATCAATCTTCTGAATGAAAATCGTCTGAATGTAAAACTTCTGATTGTAAATCTTCTGAATGTAAATCTTCTGAATGTCAATCTTCTGAATGTAAATCTTCTGAATGTAAATCTGAATGTAAATCTTCTGAATGTCAATCTTCATATGTCAATCTCCTAAATGCACATCGTCTGAATTAAAATGTTCTAAATGTAATTCTGAATGTAAATCTTCTGATTGTAAATCTTCTGAATGTAAATCTTCTGAATGTCAATCTTCTGAATGTAAATCTTCTGAATGTAAATCTGAATGTAAATCTGAATGTAAATCTTCTGAATGTAAATCTTCTGAATGTAAATCTTCTGAATGTAAATCTTCTGAATGTAAATCTTCTGAATGTAAATCTTCTGAATGTAAATCTGAATGTAAATCTTCTGAATGTAAATCCTCTGAATGTCAATCTTCATATGTCAATCTCCTAAATGCCCATCGTCTGAATGAAAATGTTCTGAATGTAAATCTGAATGTGAATATTCTGAATGAAAATGTTCTGAATGTAAATCTTATGAATGTGAATCTTCTGAATGTCAATCTACTGATTGTAAATCTTCTGAATGTAAATCTTCTGAATGTCAATCTTCTGAATGTCAATCTTCTGAATGTAAATCTTTCCAATGTATATCTTCTGAATGTCAATCATCTGAATGTAAATCTTCATATGTACATCTCCAAATGCCCATCTTCTGAATGAAAATCTTTTGAATGTAAATCTTCTAAATGTAAATCTTCAGAATGTAAATCTTCTGAATGTAAATCTTTTGAATATCAATCTTCTGAATGAAAATCGTCTGAATGTTAATCTTTTGAATGTAAATCTTGTGAATGTTAATCTTCAGAATTTAAATCTTCTGAATGTAAATCTTCTGAATGTAAATCTTCTGAATGTAAATCTTCTGAATGTAAATCTTTTGAATATCAATCTTCTAAATGAAAATCGTCTGAATGTAAATCTTTTGAATGTAAATCTTCTGAATGAAAATCGTCTGAATGTAAATCTTTTGAATGTAAATCTTCTGAATGTAAATCGTCTGAATGTAAATCTTTTGAATGAAAATCTTCTAAATTTAAATCTTCTGATTGTAAATCTTCTAAATCTAAATATTCATATCTCAATCCCCTTAATTCCCATCGTCTGAATGAAAATCTTCTTAATGTGAATCTTCTGAATGTAAATATTCTGAATGTAAATGCTCTGAATGAAAATGTTCTGAATGTCAATCTTATGAATGTCAATCTTCTGAATGTCAATCTTCTGATTGTAAATCTTCTGAATGTAAATCTTTCCATTGTAAATGTTCTGAATGTCAATTTTCTGAATGTAAATCTTCATATGTCAATCTCCTAAATGCCATCGTCTGAATGAAAATCTTCTGAATGTAAATCTCCTGAATGTGAATCTTCTGAATGTAAATGCTCTGAATGAAAATGCTCTAAATGAAAATGTTCTGAATGAAAAAGTTCTGAATGTCAATCTTCTGAATGTAAATCTTTTGAATGTAAATCTTCTGAATGTCAATCATCTGAATGAATATCTTCATATGTCAATCTCCTAAATGCCCATCGTCTGAATGAAAATCTTCCCAATGTGAATCTTCTGAATAAAAATATTCTGAATGTAAATGCTCTGAATGAAAATGTTCTGAATGTCAATCTTATGAATGTCAATCTTCTGAATGTCAATCTTCTGATTGTAAATCTTCTGAATGTAAATCTTTCCATTGTAAATCTTCTGAATGTCAATTTTCTGAATGTAAATCTTCATATGTCAATCTCCTAAATGCCATCGTCTGAATGAAAATCTTCTGAATGTAAATCTTCTGAATGTAAATCTTTAGAATGTAAATCTTCTGACTGTAAATCTTCTGAATGTAAATCTGAATGTAAATCTTCTGAATGTAAATCTTCTGAATGTCAATCTTCATATGTCAATCTCCTAAATGCCCATCGTTTGAATGTAAATCTTTTGAATGTCAATCTTCTGAATAAAATCGTCTGAATGTAAATCTTTTGAATGAATATCTTCTGAATGTAAATGTTCAGAATGTAAATGTTCATAATGTAAATTTTCAGAATGTAAATGTTCAGAATGTTAATCTTCTGATTTAAATCTTCTGATTGTAAATCTTCTGAATGTAAAACTTCTGATTGTAAATCTTCTGATTGTAAATCTTCTGAATGTCAATCTTCTGATTGTAAATCTTCTGAATGTAAATCTTCTGATTGTAAATCTTCTGAATGTAAAACTTCTGATTGTAAATCTTCTGAATGTAAATCTGAATGTAAATCTTCAGAATGTAAATCTTCTGAATGTCAATCTTCATATTTCAATCTTCTAAATGCCCATCGTCTGAATGTAAATCTTCTGTAATGTAAATCTTTTGAATGTCAATCTTCTGAATGAAAATCGTCTGAATGTAAATCTTTTGAATGTAAATCTTCCGAATGTAAATGTTCAGAATGTAAATGCTCAGAATGTAAATTTTCAGAATGTAAATGTTCAGAATGTAAATCTTCTGAATGTAAATCTTCTGATTGTAAATCTTCTGAATGTAAAACTTCTGATTGTAAATCTTCTGAATGTAAATCTTCTGAATGTCAATCTTCTGAATGTAAATCTTCTGAATGTAAATCTGAATGTAAATCTTCTGAATGTCAATCTTCATATGTCAATCTCCTAAATGCCCATCGTCTGAATGAAAATGTTCTGAATGTAAATCTGAATGTAAATCTTCTGATTGTAAATCTTCTGAATGTAAATCTTCTGAATGTCAATCTTCTGAATGTAAATCTGAATGTAAATCTTCTGAATGTAAATCTGAATGTAAATCTTCTGAATGTCAATCTTCATATGTCAATCTCCTAAATGCCCATCGTCTGAATGAAAAATGTTTTGAATGTAAATCTGAATGTAAATGTAAATCTGAATGTGAATCTTCTGAATGTAAATCTTCTGATTGTAAATCTTCTGAATGTAAAACTTCTGATTGTAAATCTTCTGATTGTAAATCTTCTGAATGTCAATCTTCTGATTGTAAATCTTCTGAATGTAAATCTTCTGATTGTAAATCTTCTGAATGTAAAACTTCTGATTGTAAATCTTCTGAATGCAAATCTGAATGTAAATCTTCTGAATGTAAATCTTCTGAATGTCAATCTTCATATTTAAATCTTCTAAATGCCCATCGTCTGAATGTAAATCTTCTGAATGTAAATCTTTTGAATGTCAATCTTCTGAATGAAAATCGTCTGAATGTAAATCTTTTGAATGTAAATCTTCCGAATGTAAATGTTCAGAATGTAAATGTTCAGAATGTAAATTTTCAGAATGTAAATGTTCAGAATGTAAATCTTCTGAATGTAAATCTTCTGATTGTAAATCTTCTGAATGTAAAACTTCTGATTGTAAATCTTCTGAATGTAAATCTTCTGAATGTAAATCTTCTGAATGTAAATCTTCTGAATGTAAATCTGAATGTAAATCTTCTGAATGTCAATCTTCATATGTCAATCTCCTAAATGCCCATCGTCTGAATGAAAATGTTCTGAATGTAAATCTGAATGTAAATCTTCTGATTGTAAATCTTCTGAATGTAAATCTTCTGAATGTCAATCTTCTGAATGTCAATCTTCTGAATGTAAATCTTCTGAATGTAAATCTGAATGCAAATTTTCTGAATGTCAATCTTCATATGTCAATCTCCTAAATGCCCATCGTCTGAATGAAAATGTTCTGAATGTAAATCTGAATGTGAATCTTCTGAATGTAAATCTTCTGAATGTAAATCTGAATGTAAATCTTCTGATTGTAAATCTTCTGAATGTCAATCTTCTGAATGTCAATCTTCTGAATGTAAATCTTCTGAATGTAAATCTGAATGTAAATCTTCTGAATGTCAATCTTCATATGTCAATCTCCTAAATGCCCATCGTCTGAATGAAAATGTTCTGAATGTAAATCTGAATGTGAATCTTCTGAATGTAAATCTTCTGATTGTAAATCTTCTGAAGGTAAAACTTCTGATTGTAAATCTTCTGAATGTAAATCTGAATGTAAATCTTCAGAATGTAAATCTTCTGAATGTCAATCTTCATATTTCAATCTTCTAAATGCCCATCGTCTGAATGTAAATCTTCTGAATGTAAATCTTTTGAATGTCAATCTTCTGAATGAAAATCGTCTGAATGTAAATCTTTTGAATGTAAATCTTCCGAATGTAAATGTTCAGAATGTAAATGTTCAGAATGTAAATTTTCAGAATGTAAATGTTCAGAATGTAAATCTTCTGATTGTAAATCTTCTGAATGTAAATCTTCTGAATGTCAATCTTCTGAATGTAAATCTTCTGAATGTAAATCTGAATGTAAATCTGAATGTAAATCTTCTGAATGTCAATCTTCATATGTCAATCTCCTAAATGCCCATCGTCTGAATGAAAATGTTCTGAATGTAAATCTGAATGTGAATCTTCTGAATGAAAATGTTCTGAATGTAAATCTTATGAATGTGAATCTTCTGAATGTCAATCTACTGATTGTAAATCTTCTGAATGTAAATCTTCTGAATGTCAATCTTCTGAATGTCAATCTTCTGAATGTAAATCTTTCGAATGTAAATCTTCTGAATGTCAATCATCTGAATGTAAATCTTCATATGTCAATCTCCAAATGCCCATCTTCTGAATGAAAATCTTTTGAATGTAAATCTTCTAAATGTAAATCTTCAGAATGTAAATCTTCTGAATGTAAATCTTTTGAATATCAATCTTCTGAATGAAAATCGTCTGAATGTAAATCTTTTGAATGTAAATCTTGTGAATGTTAATCTTCAGAATGTAAATCTTCTGAATGTAAATCTTCTGAATGTAAATCTTTTGAATATCAATCTTCTAAATGAAAATCGTCTGAATGTAAATCTTTTGAATGTAAATCTTCTGAATGTAAATCTTCTGAATGTAAATCTTCTGAATGTAAATCTTTTGAATATCAATCTTCTAAATGAAAATCGTCTGAATGTAAATCTTTTGAATGTAAATTTTCTGAATGTAAATCTTCAGAATGTAAATCTTCTGAATGTAAATCTTTTGAATGTAAATCTTCTGAATGTAAATCTTTTGAATATCAATCTTCTGAATGAAAATCGTCTGAATGTAAATCTTTTGAATGTAAATCTTCTGAATGAAAATCGTCTGAATGTAAATCTTTTGAATGTAAATCTTCTGAATGTAAATCGTCTGAATGTAAATCTTTTGAATGTAAATCTTCTAAATTTAAATCTTCTGATTGTAAATCTTCTAAATCTAAATCTTCATATGTCAATCCCCTAAATGCCCATCGTCTGAATGAAAATCTTCTTAATGTGAATCTTCTGAATGTAAATATTCTGAATGTAAATGCTCTGAATGAAAATGTTCTGAATGTCAATCTTATGAATGTCAATCTTCTGAATGTCAATCTTCTGATTGTAAATCTTCTGAATGTAAATCTTTCCATTGTAAATGTTCTGAATGTCAATTTTATGAATGTAAATCTTCATATGTCGATCTCCTAAATGCCATCGTCTGAATGAAAATCTTCTGAATGTAAATCTTCTGAATGTGAATCTTCTGAATGTAAATGCTCTGAATGAAAATGCTCTGAATGAAAATGTTCTGAATGAAAATGTTCTGAATGTCAATCTTCTGAATTAAATCTTTCGAATGTAAATCTTCTGAATGTCAATCATCTGAATGTAAATCTTCATATGTTAATCTCCTAAATGCCCATCGTCTGAATGAAAATCTTCTCAATGTGAATCTTCTGAATGTAAATATTCTGAATGTAATTGCTCTGAATGAAAATGTTCTTAATGTCAATCTTATGAATGTCAATCTTCTGAATGTCAATCTTCTGATTGTAAATCTTCTGAATGTAAATCTTTTCATTGTAAATCTTCTGAATGTCAATTTTCTGAATGTAAATTTTCATATGTCAATCTCCTTAAATGCCATCGTCTGAATGAAAATCTTCTGAATGTAAATCTTGTGAATGTGAATCTTCTGAATGTAAATACTTTGAATGAAAATGTTCTGAATGAAAATGTTCTGAATGTAAATCTTCTGAATGTCAATCTTCTGAATGTCAATCTTCTGAATGTCAATCTTCTGAATGTAAATCTTTCGAATGTAAATCTTCTGAATGTCAATCTTCTGAATGTAAATCTTCATATGTCAATCTCCAAATGCCCATCTTCTGAATGAAAATCTTCTGAATTTAAATCTTCTGAATGTAAATATTCTGAATGTAAATGCTCTGAATGAAAATGTTCTGAATGTAAATCTTATGAATGTGAATCTTCTGAATGTCAATCTTCTGATTGTAAATCTTCTGAATGTAAATCTTTCCATTGTAAATCTTCTGAATGTCAATTTTCTGAATGTAAATCTTCATATGTCAATCTCCTAAATGTCTATCGTCTGAATGTCAATCTTATGAATGTAAATCTTCTGAATGTAAATCTTTTGAATGTAAATCTTCTGAATGTAAATCTTAATGTAAATTTCTTGAATATCAATCTTCTGAATGTCAATCTTCTGAATGTAAATCCCCTAGTGTAAATTGTCTGAATGAAAATCGTCTAAATCTAAATCTTCATATGTCAATCTCCTTAATGTCCATCGTCTTAATGAAAATGTTCTGAATGTAAATCTTCTGATTGTAAATCTTCTGATTGTAAATCTTCTGAATGTAGAATCTTCTGATTGTAAATTTTCTGAATGTAAATCTTCAAAAATTAGAAGTTAGAATGTAAATCAAAAATTAGAAGTTAGTTTGTATCTCTGGAATGATTCGAGCACCAGTACCGAGTATCACCGCGCTTTCTGCGAGCAGCCTTACTGCTAAATGCAAGGCACCGTTAGTTATACCTAACGGTATATGCCAAGTGTAACGGAGAATTTTTCGCAAGTCGATCCTCAGAGTTGTTAGTCTCCATATTCAAGATGTCGCTTATAATAGTCAATAATGCTATGGCTAAATTGTGAAATTGAAGAAGTGATATAAAAACTCTGTGTTCTGCTCGCACTCTACAAAATGCCTTCTAAAGTTGGATGCATCTAACGCCTTTAACTCAATCTACAGAAAGTTAGCTCTCAACAACATGCAATACGTATGTCCCGCCGATTGACGGAACGTTTGCGGTTGATAATGTGACCAGTCACGCAGATGATCAATTCACTTATAGTGACCCTCGCAATTGTTGCCTTTTGCTGCGGCTTCGCTTCAATTTATTGAACTTATCTCATACCACAATCGTCTAGTTTTAAATAAATTGTATGCGGACGACGCAAGCACTGCAGAATCAGCCGAAATTTTTTTGTCCGTTTTACACTTTGTAATTTCTTATGGTCCGAAATATGGCTTATACTGCAATCAGTCAAAATGATGCATTCGTATTCATCCGGAATATCACACACATATTTAACATCTCTCCTCGGATTGTTCTATCTTAGTATCATCCGACGTCATTGAAATTCTTGGATCTCTGTATGACCGAAAATTGTACATGCCAAATAGATTGTCAACAAAGTGAATGAATGTACTATCACTCTTTATAGAGAACTGTCTCTCTATTAATATTATCATTTCTGCCTAAATAACCATAATAGTATTGATAATGTTTGCTAATTAACAAGTTACATTCATTTCTTTCTTTTCCGAGAGCTAGAAACTTAACAAATTTTACCTCATTCATGGCTACTTACATCAACATGTAAAAGTCAGCATTCTCTTTGTTTATTTAGACAAAAGAATGTTATCTTAACAAGGGACACATATATTTTAGATACTTTAAGTTTAATTTTCTGCTAAAAACGGCCTTATAGTCTACCTCTAAGCTTAAACGCTAGCATTTTACAACAATCTGGTAGTTATTGAATATACTCAATCAACACCTGATTTATTCTAATTTGATAGCAGTATACACTACACATCTCTATCTACTGTCTTCTACTAATGCTTTGCACGGGAGCACAGCTAATTCCCACACGTAGACACGTGATTATTTTTCAGGGTATAAATACCTCGAAATATGCTCCCAAAACTTCGTGCAAGCATTGCGAGTAATCAGGAAGAAAGATACAATTTTTTTGTTAATACATCGTTTGTTATTTATTAGTCAATTCATAGAAATTGATTTTTTTTTAATTTCAATTTTTATTGAATACGTATGGTAAGTGAATACGTAGATTCAGTTACCTGACCTGATTATAAACATTAAGTCCTAATAAATTGAATTTGAATGAGGAATGCGACGGTGTGATCACATTTAAATTTGAGCTGCTTATTGGGAGCATATGATTCAGACGAAGATGCCACAACGAAGCATTTCATATTTACAAACCGAGGATTCACAGTTCATTCAGTACAACTTTTAACTAACAGTAGTTGAATGATAAGTAGTTGAATTATAATTAGTTATTATTTATAATTTTATTATTTAATATACGTAGATTCAGTTACCTGACCTGATTATAAACATTAACTCCTAATAAATTGAATTTGAATGAGGAATGCGACGGTGTGATCACATTTAAATTTGAGCTGGCAAAAACCAAGTTAAAAGATATTATAATAAAAAATTTAGTATCTTCCTTCCTGCTTACTCGCAATGCTTGCACGAAGTTTTGGGAGCATATTTCGAGGTATTTATACCCTGAAAAATAATCACGTGTCTACGTGTGGGAATTAGCTGTGCTCCCGTGCAAAGCATTAGTAGAAGACAGTAGATAGAGATGTGTAGTGTATACTGCTATCAAATTAGAATAAATCAGATGTTGATTGAGTATATTCAATAACTACCAGATTGTTGTAAAATGCTAGCGTTTAAGCTTGTAGGTAGACTATAAGACCGTTTTTAGCAGAAAATTAAACTTAAAGTATCTTAAATATATGTGTCCCTTGTTAAGATAACATTCTTTTGTCTAAATAAACAAAGAGAATGCTGACTTTTAAATGTTGATGTAAGTAGCCATGAATGAGGTAAAATTTGTTAAGTTTCTAGCTCTCACAAAAGTAAGAAATGAATGTAACTTGTTAGTTAGCAAACATTATCAATACTCTTATGCTTATTTAGGCAGAAAGGATAATATTAATAGAGAGACAGTTCCCTATAGGGAGTGGACATCAAGGCCAAATAGGAAACCCCACAAGGCTCCGTCTCTATTATATCAAGGTATATTCTCTTCTTAGGGGCTTACGCTTATTTAAGTACAGGTTGATCTTCTAACTCCAGTCTCACTAAGCGCCATTTCCCTAATTTGATTCTCTACCTTTACCTCTTGTCTAAGCAAGCCCCCAAAAAATATACCCAGCTGTCAAGTATAGAATAAAGTAAAAGTTTATACATTTTTTACAACAAAAAACAAAGCACTCATTTTCGATTCTTACTTTTCTTCGCATGTGAGTGTGGCTTGCTTGGTAATTGTCTTATTGCAAGATTATTGTTGTCTGGGCCTGTGTAACTTGTAGTGTAAGAAGCCGGAGGGATTGGTCTGTTTAAGTCCAATCCCACTCGCATGGCAAGATCTGCTTCAATCCCAGTCACATGAGGCAACTGGCGAGCAACAGTCTGCCAGCCGTGGGTAACAGCCATATAGATCATTACCACACGTCGGAGGAATACTTAAAACCATTCCTTAGCCACGTAGGAAATGATTTCATCCTCCGTCATGGCTTTGAGTACGGAGAGGTAAGCGTCTAGCTCGTGAGTATCCCTCGGTTTGGCCCGGCTATTTGTGATTGTTGTTTCTATGCGTGCGAGCATGTCCTTTACCTCCGCAGCGCTGAAATCGTTTGGGGAAGGATTGACCATTGGGACGTCCGGACTTGTGCTTTTCTGTGCCTGCAGATCGTGCACCTGTCTTTCAAGTAGTGTAATAGCCTGCATCATCTGCTGGAACATAGACATTTGTTCAGGTTGCATTGATTCTTGTGATCTGGTCCGGAAGACTGAAATGAAAGAATCTGTTGAATCCGTTGCTGGTAAACTCAAAAATATTTGTTGTCTTTCTTCCTGCTTCTCGCAATGCTTGCACGAAATTTTTGGGAGCATATTTCGAGATATTTATACTCTGAAAAATAATCACGTGACTATGTGTCACGCAATATACTGCTACTTCGACTCTACGTTTTACATCCATCGAGTTATGCCTTACAAATGGTCGTTTGCCACGTCTACGTAGTCTCAATAACATATACACGAACTTAAGACTATTTTTTAGCCTACTTAACGCTTTGAAGCAGCCATGATGTACCCGAACATGTACAGGAACATTATTGCGTACTTTAGGTTGTCAGGCGCTGGATGATGATATTACTGGCGAGGCACACGACATAAGAAGACAATATTTTTGCGAACCATTTCTAATAATGTTGCGGAAACCACAACACAAACTACAATTAATACTATTGACTATGAGGCAGAGAAAATTGGTTCCTCATTGCTCAGATTCAGGCCATTGTTTAGGGATAAATATATTTTATTTAGACCCAAATTTAGATGATTTGTGTCGCAGGTATCCTATACCCTCACAAATCGCTCCGTCACTTAGTGTTTTTTTGCCTGTCGAACTCTATGACGCTCTCCTTAAGATGGGAGGCTTAGCGATTATTCGCCATATATTTATTACGTTTATTAAAGGTTCGTATCTCTTTTTTAAATAAACATTTGATTTAATTAGGATAGAATTATATTAAATTATTATTAATGTTTAAATTAATAATTAGTTAGTTGTTATAAAATTTACATTTCGTATATAATGGCTTAAATACTTACTTTGATAAGTTGATTAATATTAAAAGCTTAAATACATCTAAGTTAAACATTTGGAAAACTTATATATTAGATAAAATTAGAGATAAAATGAAAATAACAAACAATTATAGAAGGAAAGACCAAATTAATAAAGACATGTGTACAGAACTTACTAAATTAAAGGATAACTATATAATAACAACTATTGATAAAGCTAGTAATAACTTTGTCTTCATATGCAAAAGCTTTATTATGATAACATGATGAAAGAGGTTAATTCTAATGATTTAAATGTAAATGCAACACATGATCGTAGTGATTTAAGTTAGAAACAATTATTGCAAGTATTCATTCTATAATAGATAAAATTGGTATAACGGTTGAATTAATAAATTTATGCATAAGGAACTTACTAAATTAAAGGATAACTATATAATAACAACTATTGATAAAGCTAGTAATAACTTTGTCTTCATATGCAAAAAGCTTTATTATGATATAAATATAACATATAATAAATATATAATATATATAATAATATATAAGCCCTTAATTTGTTTTTTTTTTAAATAGAAATTGAAAATATCAAACAATTATAAAAGGAAAGATCAGGTTATTTATTTATTTATGTATGCTGAACTTACTAAATTAAATGATAACTATATAATAACAACTATTGATAAAGCTAGTAATAACTTTTTTATATTATTGAAGAAAGTAAGTCGATAATTAAATAATAATAAAAATAAAATTTAGAATTTGTTATATAATGACTTAAATACCTACTTTGGGAAGCTGATAAATAGTGAAGTCTTAAATGCCTGAAAGATAAACATTTGGAAAACTTATATATTAGATAAAATTAGAGAGAAAATGAAAATAACAAACAATTATAAAAGGAAATATAGAATTAATAAAAACATGTTTATTTATGTTTATATGTTTATATTCATTTTAAATTTTTTGATATATTTAAATTATCACGTCAATTAATCACATGTGAAATCATCAACTAACCAAGTTTGCAACAGTTTAATATTAAACTTTTTAATTTTAAACATTTTAAGCAGATTTACAGTTTCTACATTTTTATATAGCTATTTTCTACTTTTCTTTTTAGCTTCTAGGTTATTATTTTTTAATTTATTGATCATCAATAATTAAATACATTATACGTAAATGTAAACATATTCAAAGCGACATTTGAAACGTATATTTGTCGATGGTAATTGCAACATTATATCTACTAACTGAGTCTACATATTTTATATAGTTCTAAAATTAAAAAATTAGATCGTTTGATGTAATGTTCGATATAATGATCGGTCATACAATTTAAGCTTGATATTATGAACTTATAATTGTACAAACTATAGCTGATTCCACAAGAATGCAATTCAACATGTTTGACAATCGATCTGATCGATCTTTCTTGGGTATAGTCATTTTCAACTGCAAGTGCCCATTGACCGCGCACACATACCACGAGCAATGGAAGAAAGTGCGATACCTAGAAAGAATTGTCTATGTAGAAAAAGGTATTTTCCCGCATGACTTTTTATCCTAAGGTGGGGCGAGACCATAATTGACCATCGTTCTATAGCGTATATCTGGGATGGTAGCGGCTAAAATAGGAACTAGGTACATCCAGGTTATCAGGGAGATAAGGGGAAATATCAGTTTCGTACTCGCGCGGGCTATTTCAATGTGCGTCAGAGTACCGCGCTTCCTGTGCCCATATCCGTCTGGACGCTTGATCGAGCGGATGGTCAACAAATAGTTCAATAATTTAAAAGGTACATCAATGATAATTATAATGCTTGACTTTGTCGATGAAATTATACAGTTTTGGATAATAATAAAATCGTTATTTTAAAAAAGAAATTAGTAAATAAAATGTTTATAAAATGAACAGAAATAAAAGAAAAATAACAAAAAATATTAAATAAAAAGTTCCTTGATATATATTTTTGTGATTTTGAACAGTGAAAATAACACGTAAAAGAAATATTATGTAACAACGGTTTAATTTGCTAGTCAGTTAGAGTAAGTAGTTCAATTATTATCTATTTAATTGCCATTATTATATGATATCATTCTCATATCCGTTGATTACGAGGGACCTAAATTTATCACAGGATTCCTGAAGAATGCGTCATTTTATAAATTGTTATTGCGAAAAATCGCTTGAAACTGTGGTCCAGGAGCCAAAGCTGGCTACGATTGATTTTTAATCCATATTTGCTGCTAAATAACTGGACTTCGATCATCAGCTCCATCAGTCTAATGTATCACTCCGAGACGATCCTAACCACCCAGCAGTCATCGTCAGTCGGATGAAGTGGTTAGGGTACGTTTCGACTGCTTTTGTGATAACTATAAAGACACCAGCAATTCCTCACGATGCTATACGAAACTCAGGTGCAGAAGCGTTTTTACTGGCTTGTTGCGTGTGTGGACCTTCTAGTTATTCTTTATATAAGGCACAAATGCGTATCCGTTGATTACGAGGGCACTGAATTTCTCACAGGATTCCTGAAGGAATGCGTCATTTTATAAATTGTTATTGCGAAAAATCGCTTGAAACTGTGGTCCAGGAGCCAAAGCTGGCTACGATTGATTTTTAATCCATATTTGCTGCTAAATAACTGGACTTCGATCATCAGCTCCATCAGTCTAATGTATCACTCCGAGACGATCCTAACCACCCAGCAGTCATCGTCAGTCGGATGAAGTGGTTAGGGTACGTTTCGACTGCTTTTGTGATAACTATAAAGACACCAGCAATTCCTCACGATGCTATACGAAACTCAGGTGCAGAAGCGTTTTTACTGGCTTGTTGCGTGTGTGGACCTTCTAGTTATTCTTTATATAAGGCACAAATGCGTATCCGTTGATTACGAGGGCACTGAATTTCTCACAGGATTCCTGAAGGAATGCGTCATTTTATAAATTGTTATTGCGAAAAATCGCTTGAAACTGTGGTCCAGGAGCCAAAGCTAGCTACGATTGATTTTTAATTCATATTTGCTGCTAAATAACTAGACTTCGAACATCAGCTCAATCAGTCTAATGTATCAGTCCGAGACGATCCTTACCACCCAACAGTCATTGACGGTCGAATGAAGTGGTTAGGGTACGTTTCGACTGCTTTTGTGATAACTATAAAGACACCAGCAATTCCTCACGATGCTATACGAAACTCAGGTGCAGAAGCGTTTTTACTGGCTTGTTGCGTGTGTGGACCTTCTAGTTATTCTTTATATAAGGCACAAATGCGTATCCGTTGATTACGAGGGCACTGAATTTCTCACAGGATTCCTGAAGGAATGCGTCATTTTATAAATTGTTATTGCGAAAAATCGCTTGAAACTGTGGTCCAGGAGCCAAAGCTGGCTACGATTGATTTTTAATCCATATTTGCTGCTAAATAACTGGACTTCGATCATCAGCTCCATCAGTCTAATGTATCACTCCGAGACGATCCTAACCACCCAGCAGTCATCGTCAGTCGGATGAAGTGGTTAGGGTACGTTTCGACTGCTTTTGTGATAACTATAAAGACACCAGCAATTCCTCACGATGCTATACGAAACTCAGGTGCAGAAGCGTTTTTACTGGCTTGTTGCGTGTGTGGACCTTCTAGTTATTCTTTATATAAGGCACAAATGCGTATCCGTTGATTACGAGGGCACTGAATTTCTCACAGGATTCCTGAAGGAATGCGTCATTTTATAAATTGTTATTGCGAAAAATCGCTTGAAACTGTGGTCCAGGAGCCAAAGCTGGCTACGATTGATTTTTAATCCATATTTGCTGCTAAATAACTGGACTTCGATCATCAGCTCAATCAGTCTAATGTATCACTCCGAGACGATCCTAACCACCCAGCAGTCATCGTCAGTCGGATGAAGTGGTTAGGGTACGTTTCGACTGCTTTTGTGATAACTATAAAGACACCAGCAATTCCTCACGATGCTATACGAAACTCAGGTGCAGAAGCGTTTTTACTGGCTTGTTGCGTGTGTGGACCTTCTAGTTATTCTTTATATAAGGCACAAATGCGTATCCGTTGATTACGAGGGCACTGAATTTCTCACAGGATTCCTGAAGGAATGCGTCATTTTATAAATTGTTATTGCGAAAAATCGCTTGAAACTGTGGTCCAGGAGCCAAAGCTGGCTACGATTGATTTTTAATCCATATTTGCTGCTAAATAACTGGACTTCGATCATCAGCTCCATCAGTCTAATGTATCACTCCGAGACGATCCTAACCACCCAGCAGTCATCGTCAGTCGGATGAAGTGGTTAGGGTACGTTTCGACTGCTTTTGTGATAACTATAAAGACACCAGCAATTCCTCACGATGCTATACGAAACTCAGGTGCAGAAGCGTTTTTACTGGCTTGTTGCGTGTGTGGACCTTCTAGTTATTCTTTATATAAGGCACAAATGCGTATCCGTTGATTACGAGGGCACTGAATTTCTCACAGGATTCCTGAAGGAATGCGTCATTTTATAAATTGTTATTGCGAAAAATCGCTTGAAACTGTGGTCCAGGAGCCAAAGCTGGCTACGATTGATTTTTAATCCATATTTGCTGCTAAATAACTGGACTTCGATCATCAGCTCCATCAGTCTAATGTATCACTCCGAGACGATCCTAACCACCCAGCAGTCATCGTCAGTCGGATGAAGTGGTTAGGGTACGTTTCGACTGCTTTTGTGATAACTATAAAGACACCAGCAATTCCTCACGATGCTATACGAAACTCAGGTGCAGAAGCGTTTTTACTGGCTTGTTGCGTGTGTGGACCTTCTAGTTATTCTTTATATAAGGCACAAATGCGTATCCGTTGATTACGAGGGCACTGAATTTCTCACAGGATTCCTGAAGGAATGCGTCATTTTATAAATTGTTATTGCGAAAAATCGCTTGAAACTGTGGTCCAGGAGCCAAAGCTGGCTACGATTGATTTTTAATCCATATTTGCTGCTAAATAACTGGACTTCGATCATCAGCTCCATCAGTCTAATGTATCACTCCGAGACGATCCTAACCACCCAGCAGTCATCGTCAGTCGGATGAAGTGGTTAGGGTACGTTTCGACTGCTTTTGTGATAACTATAAAGACACCAGCAATTCCTCACGATGCTATACGAAACTCAGGTGCAGAAGCGTTTTTACTGGCTTGTTGCGTGTGTGGACCTTCTAGTTATTCTTTATATAAGGCACAAATGCGTATCCGTTGATTACGAGGGCACTGAATTTCTCACAGGATTCCTGAAGGAATGCGTCATTTTATAAATTGTTATTGCGAAAAATCGCTTGAAACTGTGGTCCAGGAGCCAAAGCTGGCTACGATTGATTTTTAATCCATATTTGCTGCTAAATAACTGGACTTCGATCATCAGCTCCATCAGTCTAATGTATCACTCCGAGACGATCCTAACCACCCAGCAGTCATCGTCAGTCGGATGAAGTGGTTAGGGTACGTTTCGACTGCTTTTGTGATAACTATAAAGACACCAGCAATTCCTCACGATGCTATACGAAACTCAGGTGCAGAAGCGTTTTTACTGGCTTGTTGCGTGTGTGGACCTTCTAGTTATTCTTTATATAAGGCACAAATGCGTATCCGTTGATTACGAGGGCACTGAATTTCTCACAGGATTCCTGAAGGAATGCGTCATTTTATAAATTGTTATTGCGAAAAATCGCTTGAAACTGTAGTCCAGGAGCCAAAGCTGGCTACGATTGATTTTTAATCCATATTTGCTGCTAAATAACTGGACTTCGATCATCAGCTCCATCAGTTTAATGTATCACTCCGAGACGATCCCTTACCACCCAGCAGTCATCGTCAGTCGGACGAAGTGGTTAGGGTACGTTTCGACTGCTTTTGTGATAACTATAAAGACACCAGCAATTCCTCACGATGCTATACGAAACTCAGGTGCAGAAGCGTTTTTACTGGCTTGTTGCGTGTGTGGACCTTCTAGTTATTCTTTATATAAGGCACAAATGCGTATCCGTTGATTACGAGGGCACTGAATTTCTCACAGGATTCCTGAAGGAATGCGTCATTTTATAAATTGTTATTGCGAAAAATCGCTTGAAACTGTGGTCCAGGAGCCAAAGCTAGCTACGATTGATTTTTAATTCATATTTGCTGCTAAATAACTAGACTTCGAACATCAGCTCAATCAGTCTTATGTATCTGTCCCAGACGATCCTTACCACCCAACAGTCATTGACGGTCGAATGAAGTGGTTAGGGTACGTCTTCGACTGCTTTTGTGATAACTATAAAGACACCAGCAATTCTTCACGATGCTATACGAAACTCAGGTGCAGAAGCGTTTTTACTGGCTTGTTGCGTGTGTGGACCTTCTAGTTATTCTTTATATAAGGCACAAATGCGTATCCGTTGATTACGAGGGCACTGAATTTCTCACAGGATTCCTGAAGGAATGCGTCATTTTATAAATTGTTATTGCGAAAAATCGCTTGAAACTGTGGTCCAGGAGCCAAAGCTGGCTACGATTGATTTTTAATCCATATTTGCTGCTAAATAACTGGACTTCGATCATCAGCTCCATCAGTCTAATGTATCACTCCGAGACGATCCTAACCACCCAGCAGTCATCGTCAGTCGGATGAAGTGGTTAGGGTACGTTTCGACTGCTTTTGTGATAACTATAAAGACACCAGCAATTCCTCACGATGCTATACGAAACTCAGGTGCAGAAGCGTTTTTACTGGCTTGTTGCGTGTGTGGACCTTCTAGTTATTCTTTATATAAGGCACAAATGCGTATCCGTTGATTACGAGGGCACTGAATTTCTCACAGGATTCCTGAAGGAATGCGTCATTTTATAAATTGTTATTGCGAAAAATCGCTTGAAACTGTGGTCCAGGAGCCAAAGCTGGCTACGATTGATTTTTAATCCATATTTGCTGCTAAATAACTGGACTTCGATCATCAGCTCCATCAGTCTAATGTATCACTCCGAGACGATCCTAACCACCCAGCAGTCATCGTCAGTAACATCGTCAGTCGGATGAAGTGGTTAGGGTACGTTTCGACTGCTTTTGTGATAACTATAAAGACACCAGCAATTCCTCACGATGCTATACGAAACTCAGGTGCAGAAGCGTTTTTACTGGCTTGTTGCGTGTGTGGACCTTCTAGTTATTCTTTATATAAGGCACAAATGCGTATCCGTTGATTACGAGGGCACTGAATTTCTCACAGGATTCCTGAAGGAATGCGTCATTTTATAAATTGTTATTGCGAAAAATCGCTTGAAACTGTGGTTGAGGAGCCAAAGCTGGCCTACGATTGATTTTTAATCCATATTTGCTGCTAAATAACTGGACTTTGATCATCAGCTCCATCAGTCTAATGTATCTCTCCGAGACGATCCTTACCACCCAGCAGTCATCGTCAGTCGGATGAAGTGGTTAGGGTACGTTTCGACTGCTTTTGTGATAACTATAAAGACACCAGCAATTCCTCACGATGCTATACGAAACTCAGGTGCAGAAGCGTTTTTACTGGCTTGTTGCGTGTGTGGACCTTCTAGTTATTCTTTATATAAGGCACAAATGCGTATCCGTTGATTACGAGGGCACTGAATTTCACACAGGATTCCTGAAGGAATGCGTCATTTTATAAATTGTAATTGCGAAAAATCGCTTGAAACTGTGGTTGAGGAGCCAAAGCTGGCTACGATTGATTTTTATTCCATATTTGCTGCTAAATAACTGGACTTCGATCATCAGCTCCATCAGTTTAATGTATCACTCCGAGACGACCCTTACCACCCAGCAGTCATCGTCAGTCGGACGAAGTGGTTAGGGTACGTTTCGACTGCTTTTGTGATAACTATAAATACACCAGCAATTCCTCACGATGCTATACGAAACTCAGGTGCAGAAGCGTTTTTACTGGCTTGTTGCGTGTGTGGACCTACTAGTTATTCTTTATATAAGGCACAAATGCGTATCCGTTGATTACGAGGGCACTGAATTTCTCACAGGATTCCTGAAGGAATGCGTCATTTTATAAATTGTTATTGCGAAAAATCGCTTGAAACTGTGGTTGAGGAGCCAAAGCTGCCTACCATTGATTTTTAATCCATATTTGCTGCTAAATAACTGGACTTTGATCATCAGCTCCATCAGTCTAATGTATCTCTCCGAGACGATCCTAACCACCCAGCAGTCATCGTCAGTCGGATGAAGTGGTTAGGGTACGTTTCGACTGCTTTTGTGATAACTATAAAGACACCAGCAATTCCTCACGATGCTATACGAAACTCAGGTGCAGAAGCGTTTTTACTGGCTTGTTGCGTGTGTAAACCTTCTAGTTATTCTTTATATAAGGCACAAATGCGTATCCGTTGATTACGAGGGCACTGAATTTCTCACAGGATTCCTGAAGGAATGCGTCATTTTATAAATTGTTATTGCGAAAAATCGCTTGAAACTGTGGTCCAGGAGCCAAAGCTGGCTACGATTGATTTTTATTCCATATTTGCTGCTAAATAACTGGACTTCGATCATCAGCTCCATCAGTTTAATGTATCACTCCGAGACGACCCTTACCACCCAGCAGTCATCGTCAGTCGGACGAAGTGGTTAGGGTACGTTTCGACTGCTTTTGTGATAACTATAAATAAACCAGCAATTCCTTAGGATGCTATACGAAACTCAGGTGCAGAAGAGTTTTTACTGGCTTGTTGCGTGTGTGGACCTACTAGTTATTCTTTATATAAGGCACAAATGCGTATCCGTTGATTACGAGGGCACTGAATTTCTCACAGGATTCCTGAAGGAATGCGTCATTTTATAAATTGTTATTGCGAAAAATCGCTTGAAACTGTGGTTGAGGAGCCAAAGCTGCCTACCATTGATTTTTAATCCATATTTGCTGCTAAATAACTGGACTTTGATCATCAGCTCCATCAGTCTAATGTATCTCTCCGAGACGATCCTAACCACCCAGCAGTCATCGTCAGTCGGATGAAGTGGTTAGGGTACGTTTCGACTGCTTTTGTGATAACTATAAAGACACCAGCAATTCCTCACGATGCTATACGAAACTCAGGTGCAGAAGCGTTTTTACTGGCTTGTTGCGTGTGTAAACCTTCTAGTTATTCTTTATATAAGGCACAAATGCGTATCCGTTGATTACGAGGGCACTGAATTTCTCACAGGATTCCTGAAGGAATGCGTCATTTTATAAATTGTTATTGCGAAAAATCGCTTGAAACTGTAGTCCAGGAGCCAAAGCTGGCTACGATTGATTTTTATTCCATATTTGCTGCTAAATAACTGGACTTCGATCATCAGCTCCATCAGTTGAATGTATCACTCTGTGACGACCCTTACCACCCAGCAGTCATCGTCAGTCGGACGAAGTGGTTAGGGTACGTTTCGACTGCTTTTGTGATAACTATAAATACA
This sequence comes from Pomphorhynchus laevis, assembly GCA_012934845.2. Lineage (NCBI taxonomy): Eukaryota > Metazoa > Acanthocephala > Palaeacanthocephala > Echinorhynchida > Pomphorhynchidae > Pomphorhynchus > Pomphorhynchus laevis. The sequence goes on along the minus strand of WNNJ02001302.1, from coordinate 1,052 downwards.
TCAGCAATTCCTCACGATGCTATACGAAACTCAGGTGCAGAAGCGTTTTTACTGGCTTGTTGCGTGTGTGGACCTTCTAGTTATTCTTTATATAAGGCACAAATGCGTATCCGTTGATTACGAGGGCACTGAATTTCACACAGGATTCCTGAAGGAATGCGTCATTTTATAAATTGTAATTGCGAAAAATCGCTTGAAACTGTGGTCCAGGAGCCAAAGCTGGCTACGATTGATTTTTATTCCATATTTGCTGCTAAATAACTGGACTTCGATCATCAGCTCCATCAGTTTAATGTATCACTCCGAGACGACCCTTACCACCCAGCAGTCATCGTCAGTCGGACGAAGTGGTTAGGGTACGTTTCGACTGCTTTTGTGATAACTATAAATAAACCAGCAATTCCTCAGGATGCTATACGAAACTCAGGTGCAGAAGAGTTTTTACTGGCTTGTTGCGTGTGTGGACCTACTAGTTATTCTTTATATAAGGCACAAAGGCGTATCTGTTTATTACGAGGGCACTGAATTTCTCACAGGATTCCTGAAGGAATGCGTCATTTTATAAATTGTTATTGCGAAAAATCGCTTGAAACTGTGGTTGAGGAGCCAAAGCTGCCTACCATTGATTTTTAATCCATATTTGCTGCTAAATAACTGGACTTTGATCATCAGCTCCATCAGTCTAATGTATCTCTCCGAGACGATCCTAACCACCCAGCAGTCATCGTCAGTCGGATGAAGTGGTTAGGGTACGTTTCGACTGCTTTTGTGATAACTATAAAGACACCAGCAATTCCTCACGATGCTATACGAAACTCAGGTGCAGAAGCGTTTTTACTGGCTTGTTGCGTGTGTAAACCTTCTAGTTATTCTTTATATAAGGCACAAATGCGTATCCGTTGATTACGAGGGCACTGAATTTCTCACTGGATTCCTGAAGGAATGCGTCATTTTATAAATTGTTATTGCGAAAAATCGCTTGAAACTGTAGTCCAGGAGCCAAAGCTGGCTACGATTGATTTTTATTCCATATTTGCTGCTAAATAACTGGA
>WNNJ02001301.1:0-32449 GCA_012934845.2 Pomphorhynchus laevis | reverse complement strand
ATATATATATATATATATATATATATATATATATATATATATATATATATATATATATATATATAATAAAAGTTATTGTTAGAAACCGGTAAAAGACAAGCAACTTTTTATTTAAGAAACGTTTCGGACAGTTTGTCCTTCTTCAGTCTTTACAATAATGTGCAATTTTCGGCTAGCGTATACGTTTATATAAAGAAAGCTGTCACGGAAGAATCGACACACGTCCGCGGCGTCCACATAGCGAACTGTTAAATAACTCAAAAAATGGATGATCGTACGTGTTTAGTGATTCATCTGACATTAATTGACCAATCCAAAACTTTTCTTTTATTTTGCGCATATTGGAATCGGATATTGGGCCATCGATAATTGTCGTAATCATGGAATGATCTGGATTTTCAATCATGTGTGATACGTATCCATCTGCAGTTGTTTTCAATTCTTTTAAATCTCTTCGCCGATTATTTGCTCGAATATTGTATCGTGTCCCTGTCTGACCGACATACTGAGCTGCACAAACCTGACACCTAGATTGGTAAATAATTCCTTCAGATTTGCACGTGAAGTGCTGTTTAATTGGATAACTTAGGTCCGTGACTGTGCTGCTGAACTGAGTTGTCTCGACCATATCTGAACAATTTTTGCAACGTTTGTCACCGCACCTGTAACTCCCATATGTTGCCTTTTTGTTCGTTTTATTGCGGTTTATCATATGCGCGAAACTTGTCGGAATCTTGAATCTGACTCTTGGTCGAATCATTAGTTTTTTTGTCGCCTCGTTTACCGATGTGAATATTGAATCGAATTGCTTTTGTATGTAGCGGTAGGCAGGATTGTATGTTAGTACAACATTAATCTCTTTCGGCTTGTCTTCTTGTTTTTCCCGAGGATAGTGCCATAGCAGGCTTCCTCGATCTGTCTTCTGAGCGTAAAGGAATTGCCTTTGTATCTGCTTTAGAGAATATCCTCTTTCTGAAAACCGTTTTGATAAGTCAGAGAGCGCATCCTTGAAATCTGAGTCTAATGAGCAAATTTTTCGCATGCGGTATGCTTCATTTCGCAATATCAGCCTTTTCGTTGGATTGGGATGACCACTTCTTGCATGTACATACGACTTCATCCCGCTAAACTTTGTGTACATCTTTGTGTGCCATTCGCCTGGTCTCGGTCGGTATATTAGTGTGTCAAGGAATGGTATCTGCTGGTTTTTAGGTAAGTCAAGACTAAACTTTAGCTCCGAACTGGTATTTAAGGACTCGCAGAACTCTACAAGACGTGATTTGTCGGATGGCCAACATATAAGAATATCATCGACATAGCGTTTCCAAATTGATGGTCGATGTGAGCATTGTTGTAGGAATCGTTCTTCTACAAAAGTGACGTATAAGCTGGCGTATGTGGGGCCTACGGGCGTTCCCATGGCCGTTCCTCTTATTTGAAGATAAAGGCGGCCATTGAATTCAAAAATATTCGAATTTAGCACTATTTTCAGTAGTTCACATACGCGTTCAATTTTACATTCGTCCCACTGTTTGTTGCTCAAGATAGTTCGTATGGCCTGAACTCCTCTTTTAGTCTCAATACTTGTGAAGAGTGACTCCACGTCCATCGTTGCCACTTTTTGGTTGTTGATTGTTCCTTTTACTCGTTCGAAAAAACGAAGGAATTCATCTGTACTCCCGATAAATGATGGCGATTCCTTTAAAATTGGGTGCAGTTGTTCATGCAACCACCTGGAAAGTTTTTCCGTTGCTGTTCTACGGTTGCTAATGATCGGACGTCCAGGGGTAGGTTTAATCATCTTATGTATTTTCGGAAGCATATAAAATCTTCCTGGTCTAGGGTTATCTACCTTCAACTTTTTGGCAAGGTCGTCATTTTTGAATATTAAGTCGATAGTGTCGTTCACTTTTCGTATTATTTCTTCTTGTTGAACATCTGAGATTTGAGTGTATGCGTCTGAATTCAGGTGGCGCTGTGCTTCGGCTTGGTAGTCGGCTTTGCTCCATATCACTATTTTACCAAATATCCGATTCCAATATGCGCAAAATAAAAGAAAAGTTTTGGATTGGTCAATTAATGTCAGATGAATCACTAAACACGTACGATCATCCATTTTTTGAGTTATTTAACAGTTCGCTATGTGGACGCCGCGGACGTGTGTCGATTCTTCCGTGACAGCTTTCTTTATATAAACGTATACGCTAGCCGAAAATTGCACATTATTGTAAAGACTGAAGAAGGACAAACTGTCCGAAACGTTTCTTAAATAAAAAGTTGCTTGTCTTTTACCGGTTTCTAACAATAACTTTTATTATATATATATATATATATATATATATATATATATATATATATATATATATATATATATATATATATATATATATATAATTGTAGATGTTGCCAAAAACCGGAGTTCGATTACAAGTAGAGCAGACTTCCTTATCACTCCTAGACGAGCTGATGGTAGCCGGCAGCACTCATCAGTAGGGTGAACTACCATCGGTCGTTTCGGCTGCCTTGTGATATATTAAATAGGCATTTCGATATTCTCTTGCCCTTCAAATCTCACCCACACCGTCGCTTGCACCGTGCCCCATGGTTTGACATCCAATGTCTACTCTCAAAGCGTTGACTCCACCATGCTTTTCGAGTCTATCACTGCTATCTCAGACGCGATTTCCGCTCGATCACTCCGTCTTTCCGTGATTCCTATCTTGCTCTTCGCCGGTCTCATCTCCACCTACTACATACCAAATGCAACTCCTTCTGGCAGCATAAAATCATCACCTCATTCAACTCTAAGACTCTCTGGCATACTTTTAACTCAATCCTGGCTCGTTCCTCAACGCCGTGCAACATCAATGCTAATGTTTATTCGTCATTTCTCCAGACTAAAGTATCCACGCTGCTCTCTCACACCCTGGGTCTCCATCCTATCCCACTCTGCCCAGTCTACTCTCATCCTTCCGGAACTCTTTCATCTTCTCCCTGTATCACCTACAGAAGTATCATCTGTCCTCATGTCCTTGCCCAACAAAACCTCACCTGCCGATCCCCTGCCTACCCACATATTAAAATCTATATGCTCATCGATATCCCCATTTCTCACAACCTTGTTTAACTCTTCCATCCGCAGTCGTATCTTCCCTTCACACTGGAAATCCGCAATCGTTCGTTCCCTCCTTAAGAAACAATCGCTCGACCCCTCCCTTCCTTCTAGCTATCGCCCCATTTCACTACTCCCTACTCTTTCAAAGCTCTTAGAACGCCTCATCTTAATACAAATCAACGCTTATCTCTCCTCATCCAATCTGTACCCTCCTTTCCAATCCGCTTTCCGCTCTAATCACTCGACAGAAATCGCATGCATAAAAGTGTACAACGACTAATTCATTTCTCGAGACAAGGCTCTATATAGTGTTCTCATCTCCCTCGACCTCTCCTCCGCATTCGACATTGTCGACCACTCCGTCCTCCTTTCTCGCCTTCGTTATGATTACGGCTTTTCTTCCTCCTCCGTAGCTTGGTTCGCCTCATATCTATCCGACCGTTCCTTTCGCGTCTGTTCTAATTCATCATCCTCCCCTCCCATCCCTATTTTTTGCGGGGTTCCACAAGGTTCAGTCCTAGGTCTCCTGCTTTTCTCTCTTTTGCTTGGCGATCTATCTCCGTTTTTAAAACCTTACTCCTTTAACGTCATGCAATACGCCGATGACATTCTAATCTATGCTCATGCACCCGCACATCGCATACACGATATTGGCATTTCTGCCTCCAACTGTCTTTCTTCTATCTACAAACGTCTCTCCAATCTCCATCTCGTTCTAAACGCCGAAAAGTCCAAAATAATGTGGATCCTCCCCTGTAAACCAAACATATCTCCTTCCACTGTATATTTCGCCTCATCGATCATCCCCATAGTCCACAATCTCATTTTCTTAGGCTTCCATTTCGATGATCACCTTTCCCTTAAACCCTTCGTCCGTGACAAGGTCCGCTCGTCTAACTTAATTCTTCGTGACATTCGCCGTATCCGCCCCCTTATCGACTTCCGTTCTTGTATGTCTCTTCTTTCACCGCTTCTTTTCCCTAAAATCGATTACTGCCTTAGCCTTTTCGCCAATTCTCTAAAATCCATCATCCTACCCCTACAACGAATAATCAACACCGCCGTTCGAGTGCTCTTTCGTCTCCGTCGCTTCGACCACACATCCACATATTTTGCCCAACTCTCCTGGCCCACCATCCACATCCGCATCAAACTCCGCCTTCTTCTCGTTACCTTTCGTCTCATCGCTGTCGGATCCCCATCGTTCATCAACCTTCCTTTCTTAGACGATACTCGCCCCAACTCGCTATCGCTTCGTTCCTGTCATACCCTCTTACTCCACGTTCCTAATTACTCCAACAACTACGGTCTCCGATCCTTCCTCCTCGTCGCCGCCTCACTCGCCTGGAATCAACTCCCTCTCGATGTCCGCCGCGCTCCCTCCTTTATCACATTCAAACACCTCCTCCGTTCACACCTTCTCGACACCTGATTCACAGTTTTGTTTTGTTGTGGTCATGTAAGCGTGCGCTGGCACGCATTTGCCACGTTAAAATAAATCCTTTTTTTAACCATGTGCTTTCTGGACCATCCTAATTTTATTCGGCAGGAAATTTACTTGCTTTCGTTGCTTGCTTTCTCATAGGATTATTTGAAGGATACATTTTTATAATTTTATATCTGGCTGTGTTTAACTGTGCTCCGGTAGCCAATATGCTTCAGTTTCATAATCGTAAATGTTGCCAAAAAACCGGAGTTCGATTACAAGTAGAGCAGACTTCCTTATCACTCCTAGACGAGCTGATGGTAGCCGGCAGCACTCATCAGTAGGGTGAACTACCATCAGTCGTTTCGGCTGCCTTGTGATATATTAAATAGGCATTTCCGAGAATTTGCTAACGTGATAGCATGGGCATAGCCTCTTTAAACTAACCATGTGCTTTCCGGACAATCCTAATTTTATTCGGCAAGAAATTTACTTGCTGTCGTTGCTTGCTTTCTCACAGGATCCTTTGAAGGATACAATTTTATAATTTTGTATCATATAGTGTTTAACTGTGCTCCGGGAGCTAATATGCTTCAGTTTCATAATCGTAGATGTTGCCAAAAACCAGAGTTTGATTACAAGTAGAGCAGACTTCCTTATCACTCCTAGACGAGCTTATTTACCCCTGATTCTATATTTAGCGACGTGTAGAGAGACTCTACATCGAGGGTAACAATGAATGCATCACCTGCGATATTGGATTTGAGCGCTTCGAACTTTCGAATAAAGTCATCGGTGCTTTCGATGTATGATGTCCGGGACTTCAGAATTGGAAGCAGCTCCCTATGTAGGTGTTTCGCAAGTTTCTCAGTTGATGTTCCGATATTACTGATAATGGGTCGTCCTACACGTCGCTGGATATAGAATCAGGGGTAAATCGGATTGCCAACTGGCTTCGGGGTGACGGCCGAAGTGATAAGGAAGTATTAGGACTATCTGAGTTGCTGAAGCTGGTTCTCCAATCAAATACCTTTACCTTTGATGGGCGGTTGTACAGACAGAAAATCGGCACAGCGATGGGTAGCCCGATTGGACCTGTATTTGCAAGTCTATGTGTATCTACCATTGAAGAGGAATATATATCCGCATCGCCGAATAAACCAACTGTCTGGTGGCGTTATATTGACGACGTATTTGCGATTCGGGAACATGGTAAATCCGAATTAGAATCTTTTGTTAACGGCCTTAATGAATACAGTGAACTACGCTTTAACCATGAAGTTAGTAATGTCGCAACTTTCCTTGATACTGAGGTCTTGAAGAACGAAGATGATTTGATAACAACAGTACACAGAAAGTTTCTGGGAATACGCTCAATCATGCACGCGCGAAGCTGTGCCCCCAAACACGTGAAACGGGCAATAGTCAGAAACGAATTTATGCGAATCTGTAAAATCTGTACGAGGACTGACGACTACGTGCTTAATGCGAACGCCCTTATATCGGAATTGAGTAAAAGGGGGTATCGACGGAATATTCTTACTAAGCAAAAGCAGATTGTTCTTAAGTTGAAAAGAAACGACCTTCTAACGAAAACTCCGAAACCTGCGGGTGATAGCCAATATAACACATTTGTCTACCACCTTAAGCTGGACAAGTTGCAACGCGACTTTGTAGCTGCGATTAACACCGTGGATGCCGACTGTCGATCAATGATTCAACAGCCACGTATCGCTTTCCGCAGTAAGAACACAATTGGTAGCCTTATAAAGAAACCTGGGACAAAATTGGCGGACGGCCGCAGCAGGCCATGTGGGAATAAGCACTGTAAATGTTGCAACGAAATAAATGACACTAATCCGTTTTGCAGCACAATTACAAAAGCGAAATATCATATTCGCGGTGTGAATAGCTGCAAAAGCAAGATCGTTGTTTACCTCGCAATGTGTGAGGCCTGTTCGTATATGTACGTGGGTCAAACTGGTGGTCAGATGAATATTCGCGCCCTCACAAGACGATGCGATATATCACATAATAGGCCTAAGAATGATGGGGCAGCGAGGCATTGCATTGATTATTTTAACCATCAGATGCGTACAACGATATTAGAATTTAACATTTTGGATACAGCGAAACGTAAAGAGCGGGATTTATATTGGATTGGGCAGTTGATGGCAGATCGCCACTTAAACAGTGAGCACATCTATCACCTGCCCTAATAAAGGTGGTAGATCTGTTCACATCGATCACTGTTTTGCCTTGCTTTCTGAATATAATTTTCATTATGAATTTATTATGAATTGATAACTTGTTTTTTTATGAATTGCAGATATTGCGTGGAACTTCCACTGGAGAAGGGCTGTGCCCGAAAGCTATGGAAATTTAAATAATATATACTGTGTTTTGCTTTAATTGTGCTAGTTTTAACTAAACAACCAACAATATATATATATATATATATATATATATATATATATATATATATATATATATATATATATATATATATATATATATATATTCAAATAACGTTTTCGAGCTTACTGCTCTTCTTCAGTTTTACTTCAGTCTTACTGCTCTTCTTCAGTTTTACTGAAGAAGAGCAGTAAGCTCGAAAACGTTATTGAATTCGATTGAAAAAAATATAAGCATTCTGGTTCTGTCTTTAATATTTAAATTATTATATATATATATATATATGTTTCGTTTGAATACCGTCGCCTGGGATCCATATTGGATGCAGATTGATATTAGTTTAAAGAAATACCAGGAATACATGTATTCCTGGTATTTCTTTAAACTAATATATATATATATATATATAATATTAATATAAAATTATATTTGACTACCTTCTGCATTGCGAAGAGGTAATGAACCGTCCATAAATATTAATACACCAGCTTTAGGTCCCAGCAGCAGTGCAACAATTTGATAATATGGAAATATATATATGGTTACCCGTTCGTCAGTGGAACAATACAATATTCTACAACTTGTACGTAGTACATATACACATACTATTTTGTAAACATAGAAGCGTTTACACTACAAATTTCGTTTTTTTCGTTAATGTGCCTTTGATTTCAGTCATAAATTGTGCAGTCCAATAACGTTCTTGTCTTTTTCTGCGATGAATATTGGTTAGTTTACTGCTAATTATCTTTATTTTAAAAGAGTGGTCAGGCTTACTTCGGATATGGTTAACAGCTGTTTCCCAGCTTTCATTCTTCGTTTTTGATCTGATACCTCCTTAGGTTGTTTCTTATGTTCATTGAGTCACCGGTTTCTCCTACTGTACACGACAGGCTGTGCATTCTAACATGTAAACAATTCCTTTAGTTTTGCATATATTTTTGTTTTGAATTTAGTATTTAAGTCAGTTGATACGCTATTAAAGGTGGTTGACGGTGACATGCCCGCAAATATTTTGCAACACCTGTCATTACATGGTTTTGAACAATTTATTTTTATTTATTTTGAAGCTTTCTTATTGAAACTGGATCTCGTTATGATATCTCTTATCTTTCTTAGTGATTTGTAACAAATTTTAACATTATTGCTTTTGATTCCGGTTGTTTGTTTTGACCTTTTGATCGCAGATTGAATGACTTTATCAAGTTTAATGAATGAAGGATTCCATTCTATAGATATTCTAATTAGCAGGTTTACTGTTTTTTCAAAAATAAATAGCGATTTTCTACATTTAAATTTATTAATGACCACTTGAATTTGCAGTCGTTTAAATCCTCGTTTTAGTAAATCCTCACGTAGGCGATCAGTTTGTATGAAAAAATCATAATCTCGAGATCATTGTTTTTTTCCGCAAATTAAACGAAATTTAATATGTAATGAGGTAGGACGAATTACTCCGGTTGTCGTTGAAGGATCCGCTGTTTCTATAAGATTGTTGCACATTGGTATCTCTAGATTGTTTATGAAGCATTTGTCGCAGACAAAACCAATTGCTGAATATAATCGATGGTTTTATAACCGTTTTCTTATAGGTATTGAGCACGTCATCGATCTCATATGACTACATTGAATTTGAATTTTTACAAACATTGCGGTACATGGGAAACCACATGCTCTGACAAATTAAGAGGACTGAAGTCGTACGTACATGCAAGCATTGGGCACAACCCAGCTATGAAGCGACTTGTCATACGAAATGAGGTAATGCGAATACGCAAGATATGCTTAAGACGTAGGTGCGAAAGCTATAAGACTAATTCTTAAAACGAGGATATTCCTAGCGTCAGGTAAAAACACAGATTAAAAGAGTAGGTAATCTGTAAAGGGATAAGCTACTTAAAATAAAACAAAGATATAAAGTAAAAAAATTAATATAAGGAAACGGTTATGAAACCCTCGATTATATTCAGCAATTGGTTTTGTCTGGGGCAAATGTTTTATAAACAATCTAGAGGGACTAATGTGCAACAATCTTATAGAAAGAGCGGACCCGGTAACGACAAGCGGTGTAAAAATTGTCCCGAAATGTCCGACGTGACTCAATTCTCCAGCCGCATAACAGGACTTCGATACAATATACACATATAAATAGGACTTCGATACAATATACACATATAAATAGGACTTCGATACAATATACACATATAAATCTAAAAATTTAATTTACCTGGATGAATGCTTGGACTGTGATGCCCAATATATTGACCAAACAAGCACTCAGTATAATATAAGAGCGAACAATTGACGAAGAGACATATTAAGAAACCGACAACTTCAGACGGTGTAGTAGCTCACATAGTCGATCATCCAGACCACCGCATGAAAGTAACAATCATTGAAGGTCCGATTGAGAATAACCGCATTCGCATATTAAGAGAAACTTACTGGTTTGGGCAGTTAATGTGCGATAAATCATTTTATAAGAATGACCATCCTTTGGAATTCTTCAATGATTGAAATTTCCTGAAAGCCCACCGCTATGTTTAAGAATTTTGCGTTTCAGCTTATTGAATAGATTCTTCCAGAAATGTACTATATATGCATTGTGCAGCCAAAATAACTGTGATAATTGAAGAAGGCATATTGTCGAAACGATTTTGCCAAATTTGTCGATTTAATTGAACAAACGTACTCGTTTGTCTGGTTCTGTATTATACTATATGTATTCTGTAGGTATAAAACTAGCTAGAGAATATTTCCTTCGCCCGCTTTCTGCCACATGTTGGTAGCCGCTGGCTACCAAAGACGTTCTCTGGCATGCTGATCATGTATTGTTCATATGAGATCATCAAGATCAATTGAAATCGTTACTAGTAATCCTTTGATGAATGCTTATTTATCTATTGAATTCCTGGTAATTTATTAAATATTGTCATAAATATTTCTCTCTCCATGTAATTTATAAAATGGAATTCGATATTGAATATGGATTCAATAAATAGATAAATTAAAAAGTAATTGATTGTTTTAATGAGTTTATAGTATACTCGATTCGAGAAAATAGCGATTCGTTAGATTGAGCTATTGCAACAATTGAAAATTAAAATTTATTTACAAGAAAATCTTCAATTACAAAAATTAATTTTATTACAACCGTTGTGTTCGGATATATTTTGGACGCCTATGAAGGCTAATTTATGTTCTAAACATTAAAATATTGATATTTTTAACTGTATTTCTAATTTAGTTGTCAGTATGCAATTTCTACTATCAGTCGGACGATTGTAACTGCCAACTCGTATCGCATTGGACCGCAATGGTCGTCCTGGAATTAATCAGTATTCCGTTCTTAATTTTACTTGTGATTTGTTGTTTCCTACTTCGTACATATTCCCAACGTTTTCTTAAAACAGTTACACTCTTTATATGTGCAATCACTGGACTTGTTATAATGAGCGGATTTATTCTAATATTTCAATATTGGGATTATGACGCTCAGCTACTATCACATGTTTTGCCATATTATATACGAATGATGTTGGTACAATACTATGAAATGTCCTTTAATGAATTGAGAGAAGGCTTGCAACCATACGACAAATATTACATTGCGGATAACATCCATATCTATCCGGGATGGTCAGCATTTATCAGCTTAGTAGCATTGATTACTTTAATTATTCTTGGATTATTTCTTGCTATATCGTGGATTTTAGATATAAGACAATATAGGCTTAACAGAAATAACAGAGGCCCAACAGGTACAAACCTTTCTGCTGGGTCGTACAAGCCGATTCAACAACAGATATAAATTTTGAAAATATAGTTTTCTTATTAAACAATTTACATTATTAATTCATTAAAAAATTATTATTTTTGCAAAAATCAAATTTCTTTAGGTTTTCAATTTCGATTTCGTATTATGGATGACCCAAAAAATATAAAATTTGACCTAAAATGTAATAATGAAATATTTACAGCATTTCTAATTAAGTCGTCAGGGTGAAATTATAATTATTAGCTGGACGAGTGTAACTGACAACTCTTATATCATTGGACTCAGTTTACCAATTTTACTATTAATTTACATGAAATATGAGTTGATAAAAAATATAAATTTATATAAATTTACAAAATATGAATTTTCCCGAAATATGAATTTACACAAAATATGAAGTTTAACAAAATATAAATTTACTGTCAATTTTACTTGTGATTTAATCGAATAAATAATGTGAATTATTAATTAATAAATTAATTTTAAATTATCTTTTTTAAACAATTGATAATGATCTATTATTGATAAAAAATTATTGGAGCTGGATCAAATAAAAGTGGATTTTTTTGATATTTCGCTAACTTCTGGTAGTATCTTCAGAAAATTAATTCAGAAAATGTAATAAATCTTTATCAATAAAAACTAGTCTGTAAATGCCAATTTTTGTCAACTTTATCTACAAATAATAAATAAAATAAATAGTCTTAATAATATAATATCAGCTGTAATAATATTATTACTGTTAGTATCAGCTGTAAAATAGGCATATAGAATTAATGATAACGCGAATATAAAAACATATTTCAAATTGTACATTTGATATTTATTAATATGACAATATAATATATTCTTCTTAAAACACAAATTAAACATAAAATCAATGTATATTTTTCCGTTTCTTAACTTCTATGTAGGACAGCGCGCAACAGTTCCATTTTCGATATACGATGCATTAATAATGCTTCCATACTTTAATATTCACAATTAAAGTATGATTGATTAAATTCCTCTGAAAATATCAAATTCTTCCAAACTAAATCGGTTCTAGGAATCAGCCATCTTGGATAACGACCGTATTCGTTTTCGATTATTTCCAAGGCATTACAAGGAACAAGCAATCGCATATCGAGTAATTCGGTATGCGAATTACTCGATATGTAATTCGAGTAATTACTCGATATGTAATTATGAGTAGACCAGAGGATTCCCCTCTGGTCTACTCATACTCCGGCCATTCTACTCCGGCCATTCAATGGCACGTACAGTTCGAAGATAGTAAACAATCAATCGCATTTCTCGATGTGCTGGTTAGACGTGGTAATAACATCACAACAGAGGTATATCGTAAACCGAATATTACATGGAATCCTCCCCTCTGGTCTACTCATATACCAAACAAATATAAGATATCCGCAGCATCGTCATTGTTGCTAAGGTCTTTGCAAATTTGCTCAGAGAAATGTAACCGTTTGACTGAGAGTTCGATTATTAAGTCGAAACTTAAAAATCATGGCTTTCCCAAATGGGCCATCACCCAGGCAGATCGAAAGTCGAAGAATATATTTTTTGCATCAACACATGATAAAAAGACCAAGCAAAAACTAAAATATATTTACGATCGTCTTTCGTTGACAACCGTAGCCTGAACAAACTTGAAGATGGTCTTAGACGACAAACATCACGTCCTACAATTTACTGTTCACCTAGCACGTGTCTAGCATCTATGTTCAAACGGAGACCCTTATCTCAAAAAACGTTAGGTCTCGTATATGAGATAAAATGTAAAGATTGTGAAGCTACATACGTGGGTCAGACGAAACGACCATTACACCTTAGAATTAAGGAACATCGTAATGCTCTAAGGAAAGGGGACATGTCATCTGCTGTTTTAAACCATTCTGTCATGAAAGGACACAATATTGAATTCGACAATATCAAAATTCTTGCAAAAGAATCAAATTATTATAGACGGATAATTTTTGAGTCTATACACATCAAGGCAGTGGTGAAAGGATGCATGGAAATAAATCAATGAATTTTCAATATGAATCATCAATATGAATTTTCCCGAAATATGAATTTACACAAAATATGAAGTTTAACAAAATATAAATTTACACAAAATATGAATTTAAGCAAAATATGAATTTACACAAAATATGAATTTACACAAAATATGAATTCACACAAAATATGAATTTACACAAAATATGAATTTACACAAAATATGAAGTTTAACAAAATATAAATTTACACAAAATATAAATCCAAACAAAATATGAATTCACACAAAATATGAATTCACACAAAATATAAATTTATACAAAATATAATTTACACAAAATATGAATTCACACAAAATATGAATTCACACAAAATATGAATTTACACAAAATATGAATTCACATAAAAAATGAATTTACACAAAATATGAATTTACACAAAAGATGAATTCACACAAAATATAAATTCACACAAAATATGAATTCACACAAAAGATGAATTCACACAAAATATAAATTCACACAAAATATGAATTCACACAAAAGATGAATTCACACAAAAGATAAATTCACACAAAATATGAATTCACACAAAAGATGAATTCACACAAAATATAAATTCACACAAAATATGAATTCACACAAAAGATGAATTCACACAAAATATGAATTCACACAAAATATGAATTCACACAAAAGATGAATTCACACAAAATATAAATTCACACAAAATATGAATTCACACAAAAGATGAATTCACACAAAATATGAATTCACACAAAATATGAATTCACACAAAATATAAATTCACACAAAATATGAATTCACACAAAAGATGAATTCACACAAAATATGAATTCACACAAAAGATGAATTCACACAAAATATGAATTCACACAAAATATGAATTCACACAAAATATGAATTCACACAAAATATAAATTCACACAAAATATGAATTTCCACAAAAGATGAATTCACACAAAAGAGCAATTCACACAAAATATAAATTCAAAAAATTTATACAAAATATGAATTCACACAAAATATAAATTTGTACAAATTATTAATTCACACAAATGATTAAGCCGAACAAAGATTGAAACCAAAGAAACGAATATTCGGGAAGCTATCGGTAGTCTGAAATCAATGCTAATATAATGATAAAACATGCAGATAGCATAAAATCGTACTCTGTTCTAAGGGAGAATATGTTAAGTAAGGATTATGCCAATTGAATTCTGATGCATAGAGAAGCATGTGATGACGATTTGGCACAAGCGTTTCAAGTGTTGTACAAGTGTTTCACTCATATTAGCAAATGCTGTTCGAATAAATGTTCTTAACGTGAATCAGATGCAAAGACTTTTAAAGAACGGATCAAAGTCAGATTCGTTTTATATGCTTCCTAACATTCACAAGAACAGTCCCAGGTCGGCTAATCATTAGGTGTATTAATACACCAGCTGAACTTTTGAGTAGGCATATCGATTCGTTGTTGAAGCCATTACTGAAAAAATTTAGCAGCCCATTTGAAAAGTACGAACGAGTCTTACTACTCTTTGAAAGGATAAAAACTACCATACCTTATAACGCAATATTATGCATATTGGACGTCGAGTCACTGTACACGAACATACCTATTGAAGAAAGTATGGAAGCATTACGATTGGCTACTCGATTATTACCTAAAGTGGAAGCGAATTTTATTGTCGAAGCTAATAAAGTCATCTTAGTAAACAATGTTATATCCTTTAATGAAACGATGTATATGCAAACGAAAGGGATATCAATGGGCACGGCTCTAGCTTTGTCGTACGCAATTATTTCATGGACATGTATGAAAAGACCTTTTAGCAACAGTTGACCAAAAACATAATATATGGATCAGTTATATTGATGATGTTTTTATGGTTTGGACGTTGGTGAGGATTCTCTTAATAAATTTATTTCGCATATCAATCAAGAGAAACTTCAATTTAAACGTGAAAAACAGTTCCCAGTTAATTTCCTTGATGTGAGGACTGAGCGGAAAAAGAAGACAAATAAAGTTTTCAAAAGTTCAACTTTTCAAAAACTTGAATCAACAGCAATGTACTTACACACGTATAGCAACCACAGTTCCACTACTAAACGAGCGGTTATTCAAAATGAAATACGAAGGATAATTAAAATATCAAGTTCAGCAAAATCCAAATTTTGAGAATTTAAGAAGTTACAAATAGATTTATTAACAAGGGTATATTCTCACAAGTTGATAGATAAAGAAATTGCCAGGACCTACATTATAAACCGCATGATTCTTATCAATAATAAAAATTAGATAAAATAAGCGTGCATCGGTGTGTGGTTCCTCGTCATCTTGCTTTACGTGATTTACAATGAAATATATTGAGATCATTTAAGAAAATAGACTAAATGGATCACTTCTAGTAGTATTTTACTAAAATTCAATCAAAAATGAGCGATATTATTATCAGATCGTTATTATCTAACGCGGATGGGATCGATGAAATCGATGCTAACCTTGCAAACGACCCCGATGCAAATTATGTGCCATTATGCCATTATCGGATCACGTACGAAGTGAAACTACGTCGCTGAAATACAAAATACGAATGCCCGCTACATAATAATAAAGATTTTATTACTGGAAAAATACATAAGTGTCTAGTGACTTAAAAAGACATAACAAACAAAAAACAACAAGTTGAGGAAAACTCAAAACAAAAACAGTCACTTCTTCCACCTATTCTGGCCTCAAATCCATGCGGATCTGAGCCTCCCAACCAATCCAAAACGCCGCTTTCCGATTGAACCACCCGGAGTCTTTCACCCCCCCCTGAAGAATCCAATCGGTGCGAACGATGCTGGGTAAACGCAAGACGAAGAGCTTCAGGCACCTCAGCCTTTGCACTGGGGGACGTCCTTTAGAGAAGAAGACTAATCCCGAGATAGCCCAGGTGCCCCAAAGGCGCACTTGGGTTTTCCCATTCAACGACAGATGCTGGGCCCGTTTCAGAGCCCATCTAGCTCTCAGAGACTACGTCTTTACACCTGCTTCCAGTGAACAGGGATGTGGTGTCATCAGCGTACACCACTAGACGTTGTTCACGTTTAAATATTTTGAACAGATTGATGGAGGCAGCAAGATATAAGATAGGGGAGAGAGGGTAACCTTGAGGCACACCCGTAATAGGGTAGAACTGACGCGCATCAGGGTCATCATCATAGTAAAAACGCTTGGTGTACAGCAGTATATTCCACCCTGTTAACAATTCTCGCAGGCAACCCAAGGGACCTGAGAGAAGAGATAACAAATGGTATGGAGATGCGGTCAAATGCAGCGGAAAAATCAAGGAAAACAGCCACAGCGAGTTGATGACTATTCTCCCGACAGAACCGATGCGCTTCACCAACTGCTGAACGGACCGAGCGACTTTTGACGAACCCATGGAAACTAGGAGGGATTAAATTTGGCCTACTTAGATGATCGTGGATTCTACGCGCAAGCGCTTTCTCGTAGATGAATATGAGGGCGTTTTGAATCGAAATGGGCCGCAGATCTTTAGGACAAGAGACCGGATACTTCTTAGGTAAAAAATTCTGTTACTAACATTGATGCCGGCCACATCAGATGGGGTGGCTGATAGCATTGTCACGGCCACCTCCCTTCTTTGATCGGTTGTCAAAAGCTGACAGACCCGAGAAGAGAGTGGAGCGACGCATTTAGAGGTGTCCGGTAGAGGCCCCCAGGCGTTGAGAATATCTGGCACAGATATGTCTCTACTCCTGAAGTCTCCCCAGAGCGGGATTGGTTGCGGTGATTAAGTGGATCCATAATTATGTAGGGCCAGTGACTCCTCCAAAACTTTATCAAGGCCTATACTACCGATCCAACCCACAGCCCTATCCCTCCAGCAAACAAACTTCTCCTTCTTGAATATCTTCCAAAAGGAAGACTGAGAAGGGTTAATACCAGCAATACTCGCCCTATCTCTACTCAGCTGGAACCAGTATCTGGTGCGCCAGTATTCATACGAGAGGGTATGTCTGGCAGAGGAAGAGAGATTAGGGAGGTTCAGCAGTTTAGCTAGGACCTTGAGTTTTGTCGGAGTGGGATTGAAAATGCGATCTTTATAGGTTGTCGAAAGCAACGCGGTAGCTTGCGAAGAGAGATAGGAATTAAATTCGGTTAGGCTCTAATTACCAATTCGTGGGAAGCGTTGGATAGCTGCCTGGAAGAAAGCCACACTGATCGGGTCAAAGTGGAATCTTCTGCGAAGCAGCGAATCCTCTTCTATCTGCCAGCGAATTAAATCATGAGAGGTAGACAGATGTTGTCGCGATTGCTCCGTTCAGAAGGGTTTAAACAACCACCTCTCGTGGAGCAATAATAAGTCGAGGAGTGAATTCGATGATGTGCAATGAAAGGTGGGGGAGGGTGGTTTGTGAATAAGATAACCGTTCCTGGCTCTGCGGAGTGCTGCATTAATCCAACGACCAGTTCTGTCGGTGAAGTCACCTAGTACCATGTGATAGCCGCCGTCAATAATCCCATCCAGGAGGTCACGGTTCTTGTGAATCTCTCCTGGACGAATGTATACATTGGCAAGACTGAGGCGTTTACCGTTCTTAACGAGTGAAACTACTAGACAAGACAGGGCTGGACAAGAGTAGTTTAGCAAGAGGGAAGACCATAAAGAGCACTTAACTAAGGTCAAGAGTCCTTGAGAAGAAGAGGAGTGAGGCGGGATAATGTACTGAGTATAAAGGGAATAAATGTGCTTGGGGATAAATCGAGTAATGTCCTGGGGGAAACGGATTTACCGCGTCTCCTGAAGGACTATAAAATCTGCGTATCTACCAGATAAAAGTCTAAGGGCAGAAGCACCTCCCGAATTCCACTGAAGAATATTCAGTGAAAAAGGCTCGAGCTTACTCACTATTGTGTTAAATTAGTTGAGACGGGAGTAGCCGACCTAGAGAGAGCCAGGTGCGAGAGGGTTACCCCCCCCCGTTGCCACTCGCCCCGTCCAAAGTTGGACCTCCCAAGGCATTATCTTCATTTCCCTTTTAGCATTCTCCAGAAACTTCCCTACTTTAAGTGGTGGCACCGTCTGTACCGAACCACCTCTCTTCTTTGTCTTGGTCAGCTTCATAATCTCAGCTGCAGGAATGGAAGGGCGAGAGACGGAAGCCACTAATGGGATAAGGAGGCGTTCCATGTCCGTCATGATTGCTCTTTTCTGATTAGCCAATAGAGTCAGGATATCGGAATTTGTCATTCTATTTTCTTGCGCAGAAGCCGCTGCTTATGGCACCTTCTGGGCCAGGCCGGATGTCTTTGGCCACAGTTAGAACAAACCGGTGGAGCCGTGCACTTATCATTCCCCACACATTGAGGACAATCTACCGAACCACATACTCCACAGGTCCTTTTGCAGTGGCATGAGGACCCCCAATGCCCTGATTTGTGACAGACCTGGCAGTGTGGATAAGTCCACTTGTCTTCTTCTATTACGGAGAACGATAAGTTATAACCCATTAAAGGGTTAGACCCGTTGTTAGCTAAGAGGTGTCCATTATCAGCATCAATATTCCCAAAGGCTACAGAGAGGGGTTCATCCTCCTTTCCCAGTAATTGCCTTACTGAATGAAGGCCAAACTTATTTTTTAATGCGCATAGATCGTCTTCAGCCAGAAAAGAAGAAAAGTTATTTATTTTGACTGTGCAAAGTATAGGTTTGATAGTTATGGCACCCACATCATTGAGATACTTTTTAAAGTAGGTACAAAATTCCTTTAAAATTGCGCTGTTAACAAAAGAGACTTTAATCGTATTCTCGTGAAATTTTACTGAGTTGAACAGTACCCTATTCGGGTATTTAGCCACAAAAACACGAAGAAATTTGTTAAATAATAAATTATTTGCAATAGGGGCCTTTGATTTTATGAGACATAGATTGTTCGCCTTTGGAATTAGGGGTAGTAGCCCCTCGTCATTAATAGAACGAACCAAAACTGTACTAACCTTCGTTGTTGAATCAATCGTTGATCGTTTATTATTTAAAAGTACCTGATCTATACCATAATTCGACTGAAAATCCATCGATTCGCATATTTTTCCAGAAGATTTAACCAAATCGTTTGAACGCTCGGTAACGTTTACACTTGTGCACATTTTTTTATTAAAAGCCCGCTACATGCACTACCACCAACTGTGTACGTTGCAACCTGTGCAATGTGCTGTAAGCAGTATGTAGGTGAAAATCGACACAATTATGCGTTATAATAAATAATCGCTGTTGTCACATAAACAAAAAACTAAACACAGATGACGCGGTCAATCACGCAATACAACACGGTGATTTGAAAATATCAAGACTTATAAATATACGATTATTTAAGGCAACCTAAGGGATTCTAATAGGAAAACTTGTTGGATTGGCCAAATGATAGATGACGTGCCATTGGGATTAACTAAGCTGCCAATACTGCAATGTCAGTACATGGCATGAATCCACTCAGTGACATTTAACTTAATGTTATTGTATTATATTTAATTTTTTAATGCAATATTTGTGTTCAAAAAATGTTCCGATAATTTGCTAACGTAGTAGCAAATTATCGGAAAGTGCTTTTTATTAATAATAATCACGTTAGCTTATTATTAACGTGCTTTCCGGATCATCCTAATTTTATTCGGCAAGAAATTTACTTGCTATCGTGCTTGCTTTCTCACAGGATCCTTTGGAGGATACATTTTTATAATTTTATATCTGGATGTGTTAAATTGTGCTCCGGGAGCTAAAAAGCTTCAGTTTCATAATCGTAGATGTTGCCAAAAACCGGAGTTCGATTACAAGTAGAGCAGAATTCCTTATCACTCCTAGACGAGCTGATGGTAACCGGCAGCACACATCAGTAGTCATGGTCAATAAGTATCCTGGCTTAGCGTATATAGACATATACGCTAAATAAATATAATTTATTTAGCGTATATGAACAAAAATCGACTTCAAAACGACGGCATCTAAGATTCATACGATTTCGCTACAAAAATAAACCGTGTACTGACAATGTTGTTAATCTTACCAGTGAGAAATTGACTGATTGTTAGAAATCTGTTCTCTCTCCGATTAACGTTCGTACCTTCACCCAAAGAATTTAACCGAATACACATGATGAATAAGTTACGATCCATATCACATAGAATACTTTCGAATGTCAATGAACCGAATATGGCAAAAATGGTCAGAGATAGAATTTGCAAAAACGAAGACATTCAGAAATACATAAAGCTACAACCGAACGTACGAACTAAATCAAATCTAACGAATGACGAACGAAAAGCTATTAATGAATTGAAATTGCTGAATCATCTGGTATTCAAGCAAGCAGACAAAGGAGGCAAAATTGTCGTTTGGGACAAACAGGCATATGTCGAAGAAGGCAAAAGACAACTACAAACGGACACATACGAACCAATTACACTTAAAGACCACGAAATAATTGTTAAAGAGTTCAATAAAGTAATTCAATCTAACTTTGAAAAAAAGATTGCCAACAAAATCGTTGTAAGTAATCCTCAAGCTGGGAGTATGTATCTTCTCTCTAAGATATATAAAAACAAATCCCCTTGCCCAGGGCGACCAATCATAAACAACATAGGGACATCAACTGAAAGAATGACCATATGGTTACATGGAGAGCTGCACCCGATTTTGAGAGAACGGAGCTCTTATCTAGCAAGTACAGACGAGTTTCTTCGAAAGTTCGAAGAAATAAAGCTATCGATACCTAAAGACTCGATACTTGCAACTCTCGATGTTGAATCATTATACACATCGATTGACCTTACTAAGGGCGTTCAATGCATTCACAATTGGCTGATTCGATATAACTATGACGAACAAGATTGTGCCAAATATACAGAATTACTCAAAACTGTATTGGAATCGAACACTTTCTGCTTCGAAAGTTCGTATTACAAACAGAAAATTGGTACATCCATGGGTAGCCCAGTCGCACAGGTGTTTGCAAGCCTGTACGTGGCCGAAATTGAGGAAAGGATGATTAAAACGGCACAACGAAAACCATTGGTATGGTTACGCTACATCGATGACATATTCATTGTCTGGGCCCATGGAGAAGACACATTGAAAGAATTCATACAAAGGCTAAATGAAACTAGCAAACTGAAATTTACGAGGTACTTCAAAAAACTTACGATATTCCTAGATACAGAGGTACACAACCAAAGTGGCAATTGGGAGACAACACGCTATTGTAAGTTTGACGGTACTCCCAGTATACTACATGCAAGAAGTTGTGTGCCCAGAGTTATAAAAAGGGCGATGACCTTGAACGAATTCAGGAGGATCAGAAAGATCTGTTCCAAAAATGAAGAATTCGAGAGGCAGGCAGAAAAATTCATCAAGGAAATGAATTGCCGTGGATACCGCAAAGCAGCTCTACGGAAACATTTGGAGTCAGTTAGACGAATCAGTCGGACTAAACTTCTAACAAAATTATCCAAAAATTCGAATAAAAAAGGAATGTTCAAGGTCTATGCGACCTTGAACTACCACCCGGCATTTAAGAATTTAAACAAGGATCTTGCCGAAGCTATAAAAGAGGTAGACCCAGTATGCCTATCCTTAATTAAGCGGCCGAAAATTGGATTTAAAAGCGAACGAACAATTCAAAATGTGCTTGAAAACCGACGAAACCGTCATGAACGAGGACTTAGCGAACCATGCAATGATCGACGATGCAAGTGCTGCCTTGAAATGCTCACAACAAATTCATTTACAAGTCCGGTAACATGCTTAAAATAAAATGTCCGCGGACACAATAATTGCAAGAGCAAAGGACTAGTATATATGAACATGTGCAATGAATGTTCAAAGATGAACATAGGACAGACAGAAGGACAAATGAATGTACGAGCTTTGACTCGTAGATCCGGCATAAAGTATAAACGAGCGAAGAATGACGGGGCAGCCAAACACTGCATATAAAATGAAAACCATAAGATGGAAACTATAATCTTTGAGGCAAATGTTACTGACACGGCTAAGCGAAAACGAAGAGAAATGTTTTGGATCGGACAGCTCAATGCAGATCAACAATTAAATGCCGAGCACATATATCACTTGCCTGCTATTATATTGCTATTATTATATAGGGCTAGTATACATAATATAATATATACAACTAACAAGCGTTGCTCATAACTCTGTATCAATGACACAATTAACCCTAATACGATTTTATTCTAAAAATTTATTATTATAACACGATAAGACATGATCCAAGTTTTAAAAAATATGTAAAATATTTTTAAGTTCAAAATATGTAGTCTCAGTTACGTAATTTGATTTGTGCATTACAACACGTACCGTACTAATTGTAATACTAAATATAGTTGATTATCCCCTCTAACTTCAAATTCATCTTTTAGCATAGCAAAGTCCACGTCCTTGGACTGTAAAATAATTCCACACTGACGGTATCATCCTGTTAGAAATACATAAAAATAAAGATAAATAATAAATAATTTTATCAGATTTTATATAATTTATATTTAAAAACCGATAAAATTTAAAATTTATTTTTTTAAACTAAAAGAAACGTCGATTTTTATGAATTGACTGATAAATAATGGACGATGTGTCGGAATAAGGCATAGAGTTTAACAAGAGGAACTGCTATGTAATCACGTTTTGCTCTCTCTCTCTTCCTCTAAATAATCTAAGCAAATTGTTAGATAGATGAATGTACAGAATTTATTTTTATTTATCTAGACAATGCATCATTTATCATTTATAATCATTTATCTTTATTTTTTATTTATAGATGATATAATAAAATATACAAATAAAAAATGTATTTTTAAATGTAAAAACAGTCGATTTTAGAACAAACCTTTCCGGGTTACCACCCAGTTATAGTTTAAAAGAGAATAAAGCAGAAACAAGTAAATTGTGAAATGTTTCAATACCTATTTTTTGATCGATTGTCAGCATTAGAGAATTATACTTAGTCATCCCGTTGTTAAGCATTACACTTTAAATAAGTTAGATAGTCAATGGTAACATTTTGGAATTTAAAATTCGAACACTATATCATTCAGAAAGCTATCAGATTTTCAATTGGCTATGAGTGATTATAGATAAAAAATATTTATTAGTATAACACTATAAATTCAAAAACTATCATGCTTATTACTTAAAAGCTTTAACCTTTCTAATTCTTACCAACGTGATAAGGCATTAACTTTTAAATTTAGTAAAATACTTTCTACAATTTTGTGGTTTAAAGTAGCTTCTGCTATTTTCTACGTACCGAGTAAAGTACCGCCTGACATAAAAAATCGCTTTTTCAGAGAATTGCCTTGCATCTTTAGACGCTGAAGACCTAATTTGATTTTTAAATTTACAATCGAGGGATCAGCTCGCTGCTCCGGATATTTACTATATAACCAATCCATTGAGCTACGATTGCAATCTAGAAACTTAGATGAGTTGTAGTTGAATTGAAACTGCTCAGCTGACGACGGAACCATAATATTGCACTCATTATTATATCGCTTCACTAGCAAGCCGAACCTTAACAAATGAGTATATGAACCATTTTTGTATAAACATTATTTATATAATGGGGCATATCTGTAAAAACAAATAATAATTTATAATAGTAATGAACCCGCTTCATCATCGGGTGACCCTACGTCTTTCAACAACGCGACCTCGTTGCTTTGACGTGTGCTTACAGAGAAGTTAAGCGAGATTGTTTGCTCGAGGTTTGAACCCTGTACATAGAAATGCACGCGCCTCCACCATTCCGCCACGAGGGCTTTTAATATTATACTATTATACTATTTATAATAATAACAATTTCAATAATAAATGTTACTCAACATTTTATTAAATAATTAAATAGTAATTAATAAACATATAATTGTTTTCTCACGTCGTATTAATCTAATATACAGAATAATATATTAAAATAATCTAATATTAATCTAATTTTAAGTCTATTTTTCTTATTCCTTTTATCACCATGACTTCTTGGTTTGCGTTTACCTGATTATCATAACAAAGTTGTTTATTATTTACTATACTACTTCTGCCAATTCCTAATGGGTAAATTTGTCTTCTATAATCAAATTTGCCAATATTCCTAATGGGTACATGGAATTAAGCGTTTTAATCCAAAAATTATAATTGTATTATAATTGCATATAATTATATTTTTACACTTTAAAGGTAAACATGCTTATAATCAAGATATAATCGTGTCACAGTTAACTTTCTTGAAGTTGATGGACATTACATACACGAGGCAATTTTTGTAGAAAATAAAAAATGCTAAGTTTCGACGATGGCGTTGTTATTAAGCTGGACAAGGATGCTAAGTCGATTGCTAGCATTTTTCTACAATAAATTCCTCATGTGTGTAACGTCCATCAACCTCAAGGGACATAACCTACTTATGCTCGTTTCATAATACATTCACTGTCCGAACTAAAAATTATTATTTTGATTAACTTTTTATAATTTATAAAATTTGTATCATTTTCTTATTACTAAACAACATATTTACAATGAATTAAAGTGGAATTCAAACGATAATTCTTACTTAAATTATCATGATGTTGGATTCAACGAACAACGCTGCAAATATGACTATATTGTTTAAAAAAACAGCCTATACTGACTGTATTTTATTTTTTACCTATTTATTTTTAAAATACTATTCACTGTTATTTTGTATATACATATTAATAGGTGCACTCAAAAATAGAAAAGCACAAAATGAGTAAATTTAGCATGTCGGAGCGTTCAAAGAACTCAATGAAAACTAATTTTCCTGCCAATGCAATAAACGAGGTAAGTGGATATTTAGCTTCTCTTTAATATATTCCGAAGGGAGAACTCCCCCCGGTACCAAAATTATCTAACCTGGTGATTATCAGACTTTTGATGCCTCTGGAAAGACAGAACATGTTCAATGTTTTTATATGAGGCTTTGCCCATCGATTTAAAATAGGATATTGTTCAATGGGATTAAATTTTATGAATCTGAGATTAAAATCTCATTTTGCACTCCTGATCTGGCAATGTCGTACGTCGACTACTTTAAAAGGAGCATTCGGAACAAGGTATAATTGCTTCCAAACCAATCCTAGCAACAATAAAGATGAATAATATGCCCACATTCATTTCAGAAGTAGATTTATCAGCCCTAGTAACTGATTACAAAATCTCTAACGTTCGCTCTATAAAAGGGATTAAAGGCTTCACCATTCCCGTGGCGTTCTACAATGCTCCGGTTGATGAAGCTCTAAAACTATCGATTTCGACATGCAATCTTTTTATGGGGTATAATTTGAGATTTTCTATCATCGAAACCCACTCACTAACGTACCCTCACTGCAACAATTGTCATCAGTGGGGTTCGGGAGGTGCTTCCGTCCTTAGCCTTCTATCTGGTAGAGATGCAGATGTTATAGTCCTTCAGGAGACGCGGTCTATCCGTCTCCCCCAGGATATTACTCGATTTATCCCTAAGCACATCTACACCCACTTTACTCCTTACATAACCCCCTCACTCCACTTCATCTCAAGGTCTTTTTACCCTAGTGAAAAGCTCCTTAAGATCATCCCTCCTATTAAACTACTCATGTACAGCCCTATCTTGTTTAGCTATATCACTTTGTAAGAATGGTAAGCGTATGAGCATAGCCAATGTCTATATTCGGTCAGGAGAAATTCACATGAACCGTGACCTTCTGGATCAAATATTGGGGAGCGGTTATGACATCTTACTTGGTAACTTCAATGACAGAACTGGTCGTTGGATTAATGCAGCACTCCGAAGAGCAAGATCGACTATCTTATTCATAAACCACCTTCCCCAACCTTTCATTGTTCTACAACAAATTCTCTCCTCGACATATTACTGCTACATAAGATGTGGTTGTTGAAACCCATTTGCACCGAGCAGTCGCGTCAACAACAGACCACCTCTCATGACCTAATTCGCTGGCGGCTAGAGGACGATACGTTGCTTAGAAGAAGGTTTCACTTTGAACCTATTAGAGTGGCCTTCTTTCAGGCAACTATCCAACTCTTCCCTAGAATTGGAATTGAGAGTTTGACCGAATTTAATTCCTACCTCTCATCGCAAGTTACCGCGGTTCTTTTCGACTATCTATAAAGGTCGAATATACAATCCTACACCAACAAAGCTCAAGGTCCTAGCTAAAATGTTACACCTTCCTAATCTCTTTGTTTCCGCCAGACATATCCTCTCGAAAGAGGAATACTGGACAAAACTATCAAACCAAGCCCAAAAGGCAGCCAAGAATGGTAATGCGCGTAAGTTCTTTGGTCTCATAAGAAGATACTACACACCTACACAGCAGAGTTGAGTCACAGGGTTGTGGAATATCGATATGTAACATAAAATATTCGAAAAGTCTGCACGGTTAGAACGCTGGAGAGCTCATTTTACAAATCTCTACAAGAGGACAGACACTTCAACAAACTCATGTAGTAATGACAAATCCTGGAGTCGCCAAGTATGTACTATGCATACAGAAGTGTTAGAAATCGACGGCAACCCCCCATCAAGTATTGAGGTCAGTCAAATAATTAATACACTGAAATGCGGAAAATCTGTGGGACATGATCAAATACATCCAGAATTTCTCAAATATGGTGGTCCTAAAGTTGTCAAATATTTGACCGGATCTCAATTCCCTTCGTTATCTTCTCTCTCAGGTCCCTCGGGTTGCCTGCGAGAATTGTTAACAGGGTGGAGATATTGCTGTACACCAAGCGGTTCTACTATGAAGACGACCCTGATGCGCGTCAGTTCTACCCTATTACGGGTGTACCTCAAGGATCCCCACTTTCTCCTATCTTATATCTTGCTGCATCCATTATACTATTCAAGAATTTTAAACGTGATCAACATCTAGTGGTATATGCTGATGATACCACAGCCTTGTTCTCTGGACGCAGGTGCAAAGATGTAATCTCTGACATCAGCCGATTCATTTTAAGATAACAAAGATCAGTTGCCCCCATCCAATCTTATTTGAAACCTCTCTAAATCTCAGGTGGTAGTCTTTTATGGCGTTCCTGCCACCAAAAAGAAACTTAAGAGACTAGCACTCTCTGCACTCTTGTCTATTTTGCAGCATCAACCACTCCCCATCTTCACGAGTAAAATATCTGGGGTTCACCGTTACGGTGAATTGGTCGGCGAAAGCTGACCTGGATAAACTTAAACGTATCCTGAAGAAAGCTAGGTGGACCCTGAAACGGGCTCAGCATCAGTCATTGAATGGGATAACCCAAGTGCGCCTCTAGGTACTTGGGTTATCTCGGGATTAGTCTTCTTCTCACGAGGACCTCCCCCAGAACAAACACTAAGGTTTCTCAAGCTCCTCATCTCGAGATTACCAACCATAGTCCGCCTTGACTGGACTCTTAGGTGTGTGAGAAACCCCGACTGGTTCAGTCAGAGGGTAGCGCTGGTGCGGCCGAGGGGCTCAAATCCCTCTGAACCTGAGACCGTGAATACAAGTTGAAGATTTTAAAATACACGTCGTGAACGGCTTCTATTTAAAGTTGTCTTTCGCATGTTTTTGTTTCTTAAGTTTTTATCGGTTATATAGTTATTAATAAAACCCTTATTTATTAATAGGTGTGATGTAGTGTAATAAACCGCACTGTGTTCGAACTGTGCTGTATAGTTGATGATAACCTCATCAACTATACAATGTTGACGTGGTTCAAGATACAGTTCAGTTCTTGTTTGAACTGTGCTGTTCATGTTCTATACAATGTTGATGAGGTTCAAGATACAGTTCAGTTCTTTCAAAATAAGAAAAACTGCTTCGTAAGGAAGTCAACGAGCTCGATCCTTAACTGTAATTTCCCCATGTTATGCACTATATAGTGTGTAGTTTGCGTGTACTACTAAACGTACCCTCATTTCAAGAATTTTTTGGATGGATTTTATAGCAAACTCGGTCGTACCCTCTAACTATCTATCAACATGTAGATGCAGATATGCGTTTTTACTGCGTTTTTATCTTGCATACTTAAGTGTTGGTGTTTTTGAAAAAATTTTAATAGACACCGATTGCTAGAATTACGTCTATCTTTATTTGGTTGCAGGGATCTCAAGCTGTGTATTTTAATCGAAGTTATATAAGATAATTAGTTGCTAATTCGATGTGATGTTTTCTTTACTTTAGCCCTGTATTAATTTGACTAAGTCAAAATGCTCAGTGTTATAATCAATTTTTTACATGGATATGATTTTTAACAAAATTTGTCTTATGAAAAGATTTTTATATAATATGGTTCACTAAAAAATAAATTGATATGGCCATTTTATTACAAAATAACTTATCTCAGATGTGAATATCAACACGAATATAACCCACACCTTGCATAAAGCGCATAGAAGTTAATAAGAAATCCTCAACATGTCGTTGATAATTTTGTGATTAAGCCTATATTTTCCTTGTTGTCATATTGTATTATTTTATTACATTGGGAAAAGTATACGTGACGGAAATAATTA
Organism: Pomphorhynchus laevis; assembly: GCA_012934845.2. NCBI lineage: Eukaryota > Metazoa > Acanthocephala > Palaeacanthocephala > Echinorhynchida > Pomphorhynchidae > Pomphorhynchus > Pomphorhynchus laevis. The sequence continues at coordinate 4,097 of WNNJ02001301.1, read as the reverse complement.
ATTTAATTATTCAAATTTAACTTTTTTAAAAGTTAAAAAATAATTTTGCTCTTTTAGATAATTTTTTTAAAATTAATAGTCACCTTTTGTGACCTAGCAACCATTCATTACATAAATAAGCATCCATCAAAGGATCACCAGTCCCGATTTCAATCGATCTTCATGATCTCATACGATAAAATCTATAATAAGCAGTGTATGGAATTGGATATCATGAAGGAAGGATTCTGTAGCTGGTTTTCAATGCGAAAGTCACCTCGTGTGACCTAGCAACTATTCATTACATAAATAAGAATCCATCAAAGGATCACCAGTCCCGATTCCAATCGATCTTCATGATCTCATACGATAAAATCTATAATAAGCAGTGTATGGAATTGGATATCATGAAGGAAGGATTCTGTAGCTGGTTTTCAATGCGAAAGTCACCTCGTGTGACCTAGCAACCATTCATTGCATAAATAAGAATCCATCAAAGGATCACCAGTCCCGATTCCAATCAATCTTCATGATCTCATACGATAAAATCTATAATAAGCATGCCAGAGAAGCATCTCGGACAATGCAGTTTCTGGATATCATGATGGAAGGTTTCATATACTGTGTGAAATCTGGTAATCCTGGATTCGTAGCCTAGCAGTCAAGAGTGCAAGCCAAGTACGGAGAGCGACAGCTCGAATCTCGGATAAGTCAAATTTCAAAAGGCGTAGAGTTGGTAGTCAGCCTTCTGATGAGCCTGGGGCTACCAACATGTGGCAAAAAGCGTGCGAAACGAAAACGGCTGTGACAATGTGGCCGTTAGTAGTCAGGGTGTATGGAATTGGATATCATGAAGAAAGGATTCTGTAGCTGTTTTTCAATGCGAAAGTCACCTCGTGTGACCTAGCAACTATTCATTACATAAATAAGCATCCATCAAAGGATCACCAGTCCCGATTTCAATCGATCTTCATGATTATTCATGATTATGAAATGATCAATTTTTTAAATTTGAATCTTAAATTTTATCGTCTTATAAAAAAAGTCTTATTTTAACTTCTTATATAAATATTTATTATTTATAATCATTTATTTTTATTTATTATTATTCTAATACATCGTATATTATTTATAAATAAGTAGATATTCAGGGCGCAGGCACCGAGAACTAACATTTCAACATGCTGTAATACTTGGTTGGTCTATAAGGAACCCAGCCAGTCTCTGAAAAATTGCACGAAACTATCTTAAAATGATTTTTATTTTAAATTTTTATAATAAATATTATCTTTATATAAATATAAATAATATAAAATTTTTAAATATTTTTTTAGTATTTATAATTATTTATCTTTATTTCTAATTTATATAGAATAATATAAGTAGAGGGTTATCTGATCAGATTTGCTCTACTGACAAATTATTATTGACCTGTGGACTTTGTTTTTCCGGTAATATAACATCTGTCATTAATACTGAAAATATCTATTATTGATACGACTATTTTTCTGCTAATTTTCAAGCAAGTTTGATGAATTTTATTTCTATTTCTTACAAAAATTTTCTTTATTTCTAATTTATGTTTAAGTAATAAATTTAAAAATCGTTTTTATAAAAACAAATCACGTGTCCATTCTGTTTAAACTGTATTGTAAGCTGGTGTGTTTGCTAATCGTTTTTCATAATTTAAAATTACACAAGATAGTATCTTTGAATATATCTTGTATATTGTTTTATAATTTTTATCTTACAGCATTAACTTGACATTAAAAAGCTTACTTCGCATATTTTCATAGATTAAATCCTATTAAACGCATTTAAATAAAAATATCATGGGATGATATGGTGAACAAGGATTGGGTGCGGAAATATCTGCTCATGTATAAGCGACCGCAAACACGTTACCGGAGTGAACGTCGAAAATACAAATCATATGAAGCTTAGAAAAATTCTACTTTTATTCCTTATTTATTCCTCTATTTCTTATTCGAATGCATCGTATATTATTTATTAGTCAATTCATAAAAATGAGTTTATTTTAAATTTCAATTATAAATTGTATCGTTTTATAAAAATAAACTGTATAAAATCTTATATAATCATTATTATTTATAATTATTTATCTTTATATTTAATTTATCTTTATATGTATGTTCTTATTTTTCAAACGTTTTTTTAAGTCTCAAACCTTTTTTAACTGTATAAAATTTTATATAATCACTACTATTTATAATTATTTATCTTTATTTTTATTAATATATATCGTATAAAATACATAGACTCAGATATCTGAGTCTATGTTTTAGTTTCATTTTATGACATTTCTAATATAAGCAGTCTTCGAAAAAACACTTTTCTAAAACCAGCATATTTTAAACTAAATATTAATATATCAATGACGAAAGCATCGTCAGGTGCTCCTAACATTGAGAAGGGCCGCTAGATATAGACTAAACCGATCAGGTCTCGCCTATTGTCAGTTAACCAATCTTGTTCTGTCTGAACAGCACCCGAATATATAAGACGCTAAATAACTAACTGGCTTCGAATAAACTGTAGGCTAGTTCGTTGGTGAACTCGATCAGATTCTTCGTATGATCTCAACAGTGGATTAATCTGATGAAAGCGAAAGAGGACTAGATCTCGAGTACAGGTGACGGAAATGAGGGTCCTTCGTGCTGTGGCCGGATTCAGCCTTAGATAACATTTCAAAACTTATTATTTAAAATTATTTATCTTTATTTATAATTAATATATAATGTAAAATACGTAGACTTAGTAATCTGATATATATACATATTATCTTCGATGTTTTTAGGTCTTGGTTTGTGTTATTCCTTAAGTCTATTTTAAAAAATAATATTATTTAAACTAATAATATTATTTTTTTAATAAAAAATAAATTCATTGAATTCATAAAAGAAAAAATGTATCTACAAACGTATTTAAATCCAATAAGACAATACCTACACAAATTACTTATGCATCCATTGATATTGCTATATCACCGAATGAAAATTCTTGGATAGGACAACATTACATATTCGATAATAATCTCCCTTTATTTCGAAGAAGTGTACATAAAATTCTGCGACCTGAGTGTAAACATGCATAGCCCCAATCGTGTCTTTATCTACACATTTCATGGGATAAACTTTGATGGATGGGTAAACAAATTGAATACGCTAAAAGTGTTAATTACTATATCAGAGAAACAAAATATATTTTACTTTAAAATCGTTACTTTTGAATTCATTAGGTTCAGTGAAAATTCCGAGTGTAGTGACATCGCCTGACAACGTTTCAAAATATTGTTCTTCAGTGATAAATCTCGGATCGGCAACAAAAATAACTTTATTAAGAAGGTCAAACATATCTGGTACTATACATATCGATGAATATGAGCGTTGAAATTTATTTCGACTTGCAGACCAAATTAGCTTATTCTAAATATGTGATAAAGGTATTTAAAAATTTATTTTGCTTAAACGATTTCGTTATAATATTGAAGATTATTTTAAAAGTTTTACTATAATTAATATTAGATATTATATTATCGTCTATTATGCGAAGAACAATGTAATAAAATATAAATTTTAAAAGTAGGTTCTTTGCCCAAATCAATTATAGTAAAGAGAGCTAAGTATCAGGCGAAGCTTTCAATTTATCGCGTTCTATAAATAGAACGCGATATATTATTTATAGCTTTCTCTTAGATTTTAATTTTTTAAATTATGGGCATAAACTTTGGCTCATGACCGAAAATACCATATCTCGAGTACAGGACCACCTGAAACACAGCACGATATCACTTGCTGATTTGTAGTACGTCGCGAGTGACTCATCGCGGTATAGCATCACAGTTTGCGCAGTTTAAAGCGTTTCAGAATTTCAGCTTACCTTACGCCTAGTTATTTGGATAAATGTAGCGTAGAAACGTGTTGGGGCCATGCACCACTTCATCCATCATGCCCGTGAACCAACGCCTAACTGAACAGCGACATGCGTCGACAATAAGCTTACGGTCGAATCAGCAAGCAATCTTAGCTTCTATACGTCGAATTTTGAGGCTAACAGCGATCGTTGGAATTCCGCGATCTTCTTTAAAGAACGATAGC